>BQNB010023360.1:0-61903 GCA_026074375.1 Tanacetum coccineum
AAATATGAAACTTAGCCCAAACCGCCGCTAGGCAGAATGCCAACTCGCCGTTAGGAGAATCGAGCAAACCGCCGCGAAAAAGGGGCGGGTTGAATATTTCAATAAATAAAAATATTCGACCAAACCGCCGAGAGACGGCAGTTTACCTGTTGGAATAAAATAATAGAAAATTATGGCAACCCGCTGTTATTCAACCCGCTGTTGGCCAACTCGCCATTCGACAACTCGCTGTGAGTCAACCCGCCTTTAGGCAACTCGATGTGAATCAACCCGCCGTTTGAACCAGCGGGTTGAGTATTTTATTAAAAAAAACTAATAAAATAACCAACTCGCCACCTAGAAACATACACAACTCGCCATTCGGACTGGTTTCTTAAAATTCAAACCCCGCACCTCCTTTTTCAACACTAATCACATCCTAAGGCATTCCTAGGCTATCCTACGCATAAGACACACATTACTACCATCCTTTCCATCACACAAATCGACTTTTACTTTCTAAAAGTCAACCCGCCATTAAGAATCATGGGCAAATCATTCACTATTGTTTGAGATAGAAAACCACACATCAAAACTTATTAACATATACCTTATGAACAATTCCCAGCAACTAAATCACACCTTACAACACTACATTGGTATTCTCATTTAAAACGACCCTAGATCTAATTTTTATACACTTTTTAATGTGTTTTCATTCGATTCCATTGATATACACACAGAATAAATGATATAGATTAAGGTTCGATGATTACCTTTGCAAGAAACACTCGAAATCAGCGATTTGAGGCTTTGTTCTTGGCGGCGAGTTGCGAGAGAGTGTGTGTGTGTTTTATCTTTGACCGGTTTTCGTAAAGTTTGACCAAGTAGCAACTCGCCGCCTCTTTTATACTCCTAAGTTAGAAACTTGGCAGATTTAGTCCCTTAGGATTCCATCTTCTTTTATTTTTTGTTTTAAGTATTTCTAAGGCTTTTCTAAGCTTAGGCAATTGGCCAATTTAGTCCCTATTGGTTAATAAGGCTAGGAAACAAAGAGCAAATGCTTTTTAAACCCTAAACATTACAATCAATAGATAACTTTGGACCTTTGAGTTAAAATTAATTAACTCCCCTTCAAATATTAACCCATTAGAATACAACAACCATCTTATAATTACACTTTCATAGCATCCAACAGTCTTTTAGAACCCCTTAGATTTTTCCCATTTACTCTCCCCCTCAAACAACGACCCGTTTTCTATTGAAAGAGCTGTAGTCGTTGATTGAGAGGAAAAGATCAGGCGAACAGCCCTTCCCTCACCATTGTTTTACTATACTCCCATAAAGCATGGATATAAAGTAATCCATGCCCAGACAATCAACCGGGTTGCAATTTGAAGTAATTGCAAGCCTTTTAGTAATTCCAAATGACTTAAAATATTTCCTAAGTATTTTATTAGACTTATTATTAATTAATTTTAATTAATAATATTTATTTTGATAAGAAAATTTTATCATAACATTTTTTTAAACTATATACAAAGGATACACGAAGGCATTTAGTTTACTCATCCTCTCCTTCTTGAAGACGTTTGAGAGTTTCAGGGGTCAAACTCTTCATGCCTAGGTATGGAAGAAGAAATTCAAACCGTTCTCTTGTAATGCTTTGGTAGAGAATGTTCTGCAAAGTTGATAATTCGTTTCGACGATAGTTCAGTTCAACCACTCTATTTTACCACTTGCCTTGGTATGAAATGGTTATTTTGCCGTATGTCATGTGTTTAGAGGGAGAGTGCTGGACGTTCTTACAACACAAGAGGCAATAGCAATTTTTGTTTATCACAGTACAGAGGGAATATTATGAAGTCAAATCCGCTAGTCTTTGAGCTGGGATCGCATTCCAAGGATTTGAGCAAAAACTTCCAGACATGGCGATCCTTATTCAGCCTCTGTAGTTGAAATTGCGTGCTTGTTGACTTCTTTGATGACCAGCTAACAATCTATCTACAAGAAACTGAGCACTCCACCCGACATACATTCTTCTTGACTCTTGACATCCGCATGATCCGCATCTGCATAAGCTGTTAGTTGACTATGGGCGTTGTCCTTTCGGGAAGATACCAATGGGACCCTATGGTAATGGTTCCTTTCATGTACCAAGAAGACATGTTATGATAGCTTAAAAGTGCACTTTTTGGTAGGCTTAGCCTGATTATCTAGACACATGCAAACGGCGAATACAATGGTCGGGCTCTACTGCTGTGTAACGGTACTTTAGGGAGCCAAACCATCCTTGAATGAGTTTGGTCAACTGGAATCCCCATGAGATCCTCGTCCAGTTTCAATCGATCCACCATCGGTGTATCGACAGGGTCAGAGAGATCCATTCCATATTTCTTTAAGGTTTCGAGAGCATATTTTGCTTGGTTAATAAAGATGCCTCCGGGACTTTGAGAAACTTGTTCGTCAAGAAAAATGACATTTGTCCCATCATCGACATCTGAAATTTAGAGCTCATCTCTTTTGAAAATATGTTACACGCATTATGATCTGTTGAGGCAAAAATGATGTCATCTACGTATATTTGAACAAGTAGAATGTGTTTGCCTGATTTGCGTGTGAATAACGTTGGATCCACGACACCCTTGAAGAAATTGTTGGCCAACAGGAACTTTGAGAGTGTGTCATACCACGCCCTTGGTGCCTGCTTTAGCCCATAAAGAGCCTTCTTCAGACGATAGACGTGAGTAGGATTTTCCTGGTCTTCAAATCCTTCAGGTTGACTGACAAAGACTTCTTCTTGAAGATCACCATTCAGAAAAGCAGTTTTGACATCCATTTGATAGATGATCATATTCTTGGTTGCGGCATTGGCAATGAAGATTCTGATGGCCTCTATTCTTGCAACTGGAGCAAATGATTCTTCAAAATCAATGCCTTCCTCCTGACGATATCCCTTTGCAACCAACCGAGCTTTATTTTTCAGTACATCACCATATTCATCAAGTTTCACTTTGTAGATCCACTTGAGAGCGATAACCATAACATAGATTGGACGAGGTACTAATTCCCATACTTCAAGACGATCAAATTCGTGAATTTCATCTTGCATGGCTTGAAACCAGCAGTCTTCTATCACGGCCATTTTGAAGTTCTTGGGTTCGACTTTGGACAGTTCCGTATGGAAACAGCACCATAAAGGCATCGGTGCTAAAATTTTTCGGGTAGTAGACCAGGAGAGAGGTATTGCCAACGATGTTATCCAGAGGATGATCTTTGGTCCATCTTTTGAGATGATCTAGTGGGTAATTAACATTCCCAGAATTAACTTGGTTGGGTTCCGCTGAATTAACATTCCTAGATGATGATTGTGCCAAACCTAGATCTCAGTAACAGGCTATGTGAAGGTATGAAGAACATCGTGATTGAAAGGGGATGGTCTCGTGAATGGGTTCTTCTGCAATTTCTTCATGGTTGGGACTTGATGATGAATATAGGTTGTTGTCGATGAAGCACTTGTCGACGGAGCATCTTGAGCAATTCATGTAGACATAGATGTACCTGGTGGAACAACTTGAGGTGTTAATTTCAGCGTAGGCAGGAAGGTACATGTTCATGACTCGAGATTGTTTAAGGTGTTCATCAAACATTTGGTTGAAATAACATCTCCAGCTCTTTATCGGTTGGAGCGAGCCAGCCATGATTTGAGTTCGTCCAGGGGTCTGGATGAATGGCTCGCGGTCCAGAACTCATGCGTTACAGGGATCCATCGACTGATGCTCTCATCGAATTGTGACGTGAATTGTTCTATTAATCGTACGAGTTCTCTTGTTTGTAGATCCTATAGCCTTCATGCTAGGAGCATACCTAACGAAAATCCAATGTTCAGCTTTGGCTTGGAAATTTTCCCTAGAACTTCGCTTTATCATTTGTAGGATAGCACAGAGCACCAAAATACTCGAAAAATGTTAGATCAGGCTTTTTTCTGTACTAGATCATAAGGGGTTTTGTTGTATCGAGATATGAATTAGGGATCGGTTCTGGGTGTAACAAGCAGTAGCTACAGCTTCGGCCCATAGAAACATAGGCGCTTTTGAGAATATCATCATTGTACGTGCTGCTTCTACAAGTGTACGATTTCGTCTTTCGACAACACCGTTTTGTTGAGGAGTTCTCGGAACAGACTTTTGATGAAATATGCCTACACCTTCATAGTATTTAGACATAACTTGGTTGACGAATTCCATTCCATTATCTGTTCGGATGTATCTGACTATTTTGTTGAGACCAACCTGTATTTGCTTAAGAAAGTTGATGACAAACTCTGGAGTTTCATCCTTTGATCTCAAAAACTTTACCCATGTGAATCTTGAATAGTCATCCATGATGACTAAAATGTATTTCTTCCCATTAATACTTTGGACTCTCATTGGACCACACATATCCATGTGAAGGGTATGAAGAACTTCCATATTTGTGTTTTCAGAGATTGGTCTGTGGGAGAACTTCTTGCTTTTTCCAAGTTGACAGGCTGAGCAAAGATGATCTTTTTCAAACTTCAATCTAGGTAGACCTCTAACCAGATCTTTTCGAGCAAGATCATTTATTGTGCGAAGTTTAATGGTTTAAACGGGCGATGCTCAACATTGGATTTAGGCTTGATGTTTGGACAACAAGCATATCGGAGAGAGACTTCATAAATCACATCAATCGAAATCTTGTACAATTGGTGCTTCGATACCTTTAAGTTTGTCTGTACATTAATTTCACTGAACAAGCAAGAAGTATGCTTTCTGAATGGCAAACTTTCAAGATCAGAATCACAAAATTGCCCTACTGCGATAGATTATGTCCATGTCCCTCCACGTATAGTCGCTATTGAGTTATAGTTACTATCTCCAAATAACATAATCTCCATAACCCATGATAGCTCCTAAGTGATCATTCCCGAATCTGACTGACCCGATGAACTTTTCCACAAAGTTCTTGAGCTTTGAACGATTCCCCGTCATATGTTTTGAGCAGCCTGAGTCCAGATACCAAAGGATGACCTGTACGACCTGCATTTGAAAACAGACGAGTGTGGAGAGTTTGGAATTTCAGTTCCCCAATTTTTGTTGGGGTCCTGGTGGTTAGCAGTTATGATAGAACATTGCACAGAAAGCTTAGTTAAAGGGCACAATTCGCCTAAGGCAAATTTCTTTCCTGTGGGTCTCCATTGATAACCACAATTAAGTTTTCCAAAGGCGACTTTCTTTCCTGTGGATCTCCATTGATAACCAACATTAGCAAAGAGTTTTCCCGTTGCTTTCCAAACCTGCTTGGTCTTGTTCAAACTGTAATCAGACAGTTTGCCTTTTGGTTTCCAGATCTGCTTGGTCTTGTTTAAACTGTTATCAGACAGTTTGCCTTTTGGTTTCCAGATCTGCTTCTCTTTATTCAAGACAATTTTAACAGTGGGGGTAGCATTCACAGAATTCAAGATATTAACAACACACATTTCATGACTTGCAGAGTTTAAACATTTGTTACAAGTTTTGCACACAGATTCAGAATTCGAATTAATTACAACACGCTTAGAGCTAATGCTAGAATCAACCCGATTCACTTTTGTCCATACTGACTTATTTGTCCTAGGGTGGTCTTCTACTTTCTTCTTATTCTCAGTCTTAGCAGGCAGGATCCTATTTTTCTTTGTGTTGCTTCTAGGCTTTGATCCGCTTGCTTCAGTGGAAGTGTTTACTCCTGTAGAATGAATCACATGGACATTAGTCTGTTGAACTTTCTGGTGCACTTCGTGTTTCTGTGTGTTGCTAGATGAAGTTCCTGGTTTATCACTAAAAGTAACTTGCTTTTTCCTAGTAACAGGGGTAGAGGGAGCCTTGTTATCTCTTTCATTGAAACTTTTTGGGCAAGTGCCAATCACATATTCTAACAATTCCTGAGATAGCTTAGTGTATTGGCAAGCATAGTTAAGTGCATTATCCAGTGGTTTAACTACTCTAGCTTCCTCTACAATCTCCCTAACTGTTTCTACACTCTCCTTAAGATGGCTGATATAGTTTAAATGAGCACTCCTATTGTTCTTAAGGGGATGAGGGATGGGTTTAACGTCAATGGCATACATGCCAGGAGCAAGAACTTTTGGTTTGACATAGTCACTAGTGAAACAAGACTCTTTGCTTCGCAATTGAGCTTTTAGACTCTCAATTTCATTTAACATGGTAGATGTCTTTTCACTTGTGTGAGCACGCATAATCTTAATTGAGTCATACAATTCCTTGTAATGTTGTTTGACCTTTTCTAGTTCTACTCTATAAGCATCAATTTTGTTCAATAAGAGCAAGTAAAGTGACATCTTTAGATTATAAGGCTCAACAACTTTACTTCATTCACATTAGCGACTAGCTCTTTAGTGTCTAATAACGTTGTCTCTTTTCTTGAATCTGATGTTCGAGATTCTTTGATCTTAAAGAATGAGTTCAATCAGGAGCTTCCTACACTATGTGTAATTTGTTATTATCACTACTTTCTGAAGATGTCTGATCTTTAATTGCTAATTTAGGCCTATTACCCTTCAGTTTTGATATGTTTTGACTCATCATGAACTTTTAGACATGTCAGCTTCAAGATCTAGACAACGTGATTTTTCACATCCATTCAGCAGTTGAGTCGACGAACAATATCAATCAGATTATCATTTTCAATGCTGAAGGTTTTTCTTTTCAATTTCAGCACATTGCTTTGTCTTACAGTATTAGTGTCACTTTTATTCAATTTGACAAAAATTTATTCCAATTTCTTTAACTCTTTAAAGAGGGCTGTTTGAACTCCAAACAAAGTGTTCTATAAGAGTTTGAAAAAGGTAATACTTCGGAGGTAACACTTTTTGTTTGTAAAAACCCTCTTTCCCCCTCTGTAATACCTTGTTGGGGTGATTTAGTTTTGAATGTTTTGTCAAATTCCGTATAAAAAGTTGTGTAGAGTACATAAGGTAATCTTAACCCTGAATTTGGTTGGAAGAATTCTGGGGACTAGCTTGACAGGAGTATTGGGTGGATACACTGTCAATGCTGAAATTGGTTTTGGAAATGGATGGTCTCAGGCCCTTTTTCCTGTTATTTGTTATCTTGGACCAAAATATCTGTTCTTGGGTCAGATTTCTTTGGGGAGAAAAGGTTGCAGAAAGTTTCTCTTTTCGAGTAATCGGGGGGTGGGGGGGGGGGGGCCAATCTAACTTTATTTTCCATACATAGAGGGCTTTGCATTTTCAACAGCATTCTTTTCCTAGTTATCTCAGCTAACTCACGCGTATCCTCTGAGTCATGTATAACAGTGGGTGTATGATTTGTAGTGACAAGTACATGACCATTATACAAAGCAGACTGAGCTTGCTTTGCACGAGTGAGCATAAGGGGTTTTTGTTAGCCTTTGCTACCTTGTTCTTTCATAATAAAACTGATTTGTGGTTGTATTTAACTGTGAACGTTTGAACAAACTGATCCTGTTTGTATATTCTTTCTTAATATTAATTTTAGACTTTTTTTATGTCTAAATAACTCTTCAAGGAAATTTATCTTCTTTTGTTTAAATTCCTTTTTAAAATGATTACTTATTCTGTATTTGACTTTATAATGGCCAACGGTATAGAAATAAATAGTATTGTGCTGAATGAAGTTTGATTTCAAAAGAAGTTTCCTTTCTTTTCGGTCCGAGTAAATTATTCTCATTTGTTAATCAAGTTACGTTCTCTATCAGTTAATTCAAACTTTGCCCTTTTATTCATATATTCTCGCCAGTTCTCTTATATCTAGCAAGTTCAAAGGCCACTGAATCAATAATTCTCATGTTGGTTTTATTTGCTATCTACTTTGTACTCCATGTTCTATGCATTCATCAAGAATTGAACTTCAATGATATTTCACACAGAAGATACATTTATTTGAACAACTAGATCTTCGTTGTCTGTTACCACATACTATCTCATACGGAATAATATTACTATTACTCGTATAGTCAGCATCGGAGTCAACAACGTAGTTGTGTTGTTCATCGGTTTACATCTCGTGTACTTCATGATACTCATCTAAATGATTTACAAATGTATCATGATCTTATACCTCAGAAGGAGTATTTGAGTCATATGATGTTCCGGCTTCATCATAGATTCGATCTTCCGATGTGAGATTTGTCATGAACATGGTCTGTGTGATGGGACCCTCGTCAACATCAGAGTCGAATGCATCACATTCATCAGCTTTAAAGATATGGTCCACATTGAGTGCCAAATCATTCTCGGGTGAATCATCCACATCATCATCAACGTTGGTAACCTGTTCTCCTGCAAGAAACAACGTCTGTTCTTCATCCAGCACTGCACCACTCTCCTGGGCTTGCATTAGTAGCATCTTGTCCTTGAAGTAGTCTGAATCTTGAAGTCGCTTTGGCCTTAGACATTCTCGTGCTATGTGCCCTAGTCCGTTACAGTTGTAGCACTTGATAGGTTTCGCTTGACCAGGATTAATAATACCTCCTGTGTTCTGACCTCCTACATTCCCAACTACACCATTTCCTCTTGCATTGTTTCTCTGAAATGGTCTTCCTTGTTTATTCGCATTGTATCTTCCAAGGACATCTTGAACCACAACTTTCCCGTCTTGAACCATAGCTTTGTTCCTTGCATTAGACGACGCTCTAAGTTGATTGTTTATTTGAGGAAGATGTGATTTGTACGATTGAGTGAGGAGGGCAAGTAAGTTGGATAAACTTTCAATCAAGTTTTCTGTTGAAGAACTTCCTGAGTCCATTTGAAAGTTGTCAGAAGGATATGGTTCTGTTGAGGATTGAGGAGACTTGGATGATTGTGTTGGATACTGCTGAACTGAGGCGTCCGACACTAGTGCCAAAGGATCATTATTTGGTTGACTGAACCTTTCCATCATAATTCTGTTCTCATTAGCATGCACCTCATGTTGCTTTAAGTAGGCATACAACTGATCAAAGTTTGACTCTTTCAAACCTCTGTTAAGTTTGACTTCAGTTATGAATCTACTCCACTCAGGCAACATGTTGTTCACAAACTTTGAGTTAAGTTGCATCCTGGGCATGGTCATCTTGATATTTCTCATGTCATTAATGAGCTTCGTAAACCTAACGTAGTATCCTTGAATGGTTTCTCCTTTGATTTGACGGAAGTGTTCAAATTCATCGTATAACTGAGATTCCCTGTCATCCTTTGTTAACTCAGAACCTTCCAGAATCATCTTCACGTTTTCCCAAATGTCTTTGGCGTCAGTATAGTGATTGATGAGTGAGTAGATGTCCTTTGGTATACCTTGAAGTAGGATATTGGTTGCACGAATGTCAGCTTTATACCTTTCCTTTTCTTTAGCTGAAAGGTCGTTAAGGACCCTAGCACGTACTGGACCTTGTTGAACCGCTCCTTCAGTTCCTCCAGTAATAACATCTGAGACCGTTCCCATATGAAATGGTCCTTCTCTGATGGACTTCATAATATTCTCTCCATTATCCTTTCCTAGACAGTACAGACGTATACGTTGTTGCCAAGATTCAAAGTCTGTTCTATCAAGCATTGGTGGGCGTGTATCAGAACCGGCACACTGGATGTCTTCTTGCATACTAGACATCTTGTATTATTATGATATGATATGTTTTGATCGATCAATGATTAGTGAGTGTACGTTAAAAGTGGTGAGGTTAACGTATTCGTATTTTGTTTTAGTGATATTAAATCCCGAGTTTGAAATATTTCAAATTTCTAAGACAGTAGCTCAACTCGCCGCCAGAGGCTACCAAACCGCTGCAAAGAAATAAGGCAACTCGCTGGTGGAATTTTATGGCAACTCGCCGAACACAACTCGCTGCCAAGCAACCCGCCGCGAAGAATATTTTAATCAAACCGCCGTTGAGTTTTCAAACCGCCAGAGTTTCCTTAAGTTAAGCAATTGCCGAAGTCCAACTCGCTGACAAGCAACCCGGCCGTGAAGAATATTTTTGATCAAACCGCGCGTAGAGTTTTCAAACCGCCAGCGTTTCCTTAAAAAATGTTATTTAAAATAATCAACCCGCTGATAACCCTTTCAAACCGCTGTTAAGCCAAAAACCGCTTGCGAATTAACAACCTCGCCTCTTTTGAGCAACTCGCCGCCAATTCAAACCGCCGGAATCAAAACCGCTGCTTAGTAACAATCACGGCACTCTTGAAGCAACTCGCCAAACATGCAACACCGCCCGTGGGTCAGAGAGTTGGTAACCTACTCAATAGAAATAATATTTATTCACCAAACCGCCGTGAAGAGAAATTCTGGCAACTCTCCACGAATGAACAAACGCGTTTTCACACAAAATCACCTATAAATCACGCCTTTTGAAACGATTTTGCTTTAATTCTTTGCACAACACAATAACACAAGGTAATACAACTAAAAACACCCAAAATGTTCCATCATTACAAACAACAAAATTCGGAGATCTTAAAAAAAACGAGCTAGAACTTTCTATGGCACACTTTTCGAGCTAAATCAAGCACAAAATCGCACATACACACGATCCAATCATCCCTTAAGCTCTGATACCAATTGTGGTATATCCTTTATCATAACACGGGTCGATTCTTGGATCTGGCTAGTTTCTAGAGAAGAAACACTAGAGATAGAATAGGTTTAGCGAGAGAAAGTGTATTTTCTTATGTAAAATGAAATAATGACAAAGCTTGTCTCACTAAAGTTGGAAAGACAATATATAAATCTTACAATATACCGGGTATATTTGAAACCCGACTTAATAAAACAAAAAAACTTACAATTAACTATTAAACAACGGGCTATATAAAAACGTAACATACACGGTGTTAATCGAGTCTATTTCTAATACCTAACATTCCTAACAAGTACAATCAACATGATTAAAATTACATCCAAGGCTCTTCCAATAGCGTAAGATGTACTCTTTAGACCTTCTAGACTTGATACTTGTACACCAGCTTGGATCTTCATTGTCTTTAATTGACAGGAACCATTGTATTATGCATGATATGGATTAACTACTCCCCAATTCATGCAGCATGTCCTGAAAAGCGTTTCTTTCTTATACTCCTTTTTGGCGAAGTTTCTCTAGAATCAGCTCCCCCCCTCCAACCAACATCCTATCTTGAGCAATTAAACTTCGATGTATCAGAAAAAAACTTCTGTTTGACATTTATGTCACAGAGGAATTTTGTATAATATAAAACCACAATCAAATACTACTGCTACGCTATCATTAGGGTCTTGGTGAATATACCGTGTCGGGGGTACATCAGAAATCAGCAAAAATCATCTTCACAGATGCAGAATACTCACACCTACTTAGTAAAGTAGTCTACACTACATCCCCTGTAAGTTGACAGTAGTAACATCAAATCACCTAATACCCGGATGTACACACTTTTGATTACATGACGTCCTCGGCAAAAGAAATCATAAAGAAAAGAGTTATAAAAAACTTAATTGCCCAATGAAAACAAAGGTATGACAATTAATCATCTAATATCTAATTAAATGCATGTAAAAGGAAAGATTTAATCATATTCAATTGCTTGAGTACGATTAAAATTCTTAACATTCAGGTCAGGCATAATATGTACACAATTTTGTCCTTATGTAGTCTATCTTGAAAAGCATGAACTATTCTATCATCACAGATTAACAGTTTTGGTGAATATCAGTCAATCTCAAAACATTGATTGTCTTTTAAGACTACATCTATAATTCAAATTTCTAGAGACATTTATCATATTCAAATGTGATAATTAATCTTATATTAACAGGTTAATATAACCCTCTAAAACTTATATGCCTCAGCATTGATATTAAAGTATCACTCCATTAAGAGGCATCCTATAAGAATTTATGAATAGAGTTACATTATACATAGGGTTTGACATTTACAGTTTAGCCTTAGGTATGACATCACAATGTGAATTCCAAAGGTAATAGTATTTTTTTCTTGAATATTTCAAGATCCTGTAAGATGTCTCCCACTTACTTTTGTAAGTAGAGTAAATACTCCTAAATACTTAGTATTTAAGCAACAATAAAATTATCTTAACAGGGAAAACACCAACACAATTACAATTCTCTATCTCTACATTTTATAAAAATCTTTATAAATATTAACCAAATTTTAGACATCTAAATCAAGACTAATAGATTCATCCCATCGAAAACAGATAATCTGAATTAAAACCTCTCGTTGGAACTATATGGATTAAATATCCATACACATACACAAATTCTAACCTTGATCGATTTGGAGTAAATGTAATTAAAGTTACAGAAAAACAAACAATATGAAATATAGTTTGTTTCAACACATTAGACAAACCATAATTATGTGGATACTATAGTAAATGAAATGTGAGACTATACAAATACCAGAGATTAAACGTAATTCTTCTTTGGATCAAGATACTTGCCATTGGGTTCGAGCCAAATTGGAATACAAAGAAATTATAACCAAGTGCATGCTATAACATATATTTCTTTGAATAGTTCAAGAACTTTATGTTCATGTGTTTACAAAGAAAACAGAACATGTCAAGTATACATATAAGTCTTTGAATAATTCAAGGACCTCATTGTTTATGTGCTAAACAAAAAGACATAACAATTTTACTACTTACTTTATGTTATGAGTCATTGGTAAATTCAAAGACTTTATAATTATGTCTTAACAAGCAAACATAATTATAGTAACTAAAGTAGTTATGAACGCAAACTCTTGAGTTCAATAGTAATTTTAAGTTAATATTAAATACTTAATAATTAGGGATTTTATAATCGAAAACTATAATTATTTTGACTAAAACAACATGTAAACAATGTGCTGAAGTAGCTTTACAATACATCTTATGTGTTTATGTCCTAGTAGAATTATTAGCTTTCTTACCTTGCGGTCAAGAGAAACCAATAATCATATTGTTATATGTTGTTCCTTGCACACACTTAAGATTTCTCCCACTTGTGTACGGTACAACATTATTTAAAACAATACGATAAGCGTTCGATTGTATAAACAATATGATAGAGTCATGGATATTACACGTAGATTTCAAATCATAACGTTTAATAAGGAATTGTGGATTATTATTCTATAGATAACGTTTCGGAAAGAAACATCAGAAAGCAACGTGTTATCTAATAAAATGAAATGCAATCTTCCTTTAAACAATGGTTGTTCATATTCGGAAAGTAATAAATTATTTCAAAGCAAGCAAGAAATAATATGGGTAATTAACAAGGAGATAAAGCTTGTAGCTCCCACTGAATTTGACAACATTACATGAATGTCTTTTCAGTAATAAAACGCAAAGCTCCTACTGGATTTGTCAACATTGTAAGTGTTACATCACCAGCAGAAAGCAAATAGCAATTTATTTACTTTCCTACTCTCTTAGAATGCCTATAAGTAGCAACGTACTTAGGTATTGAACATAGTATATGAAGTTCTACTTATGTAGATGAGGGACTAGCCATTCATGCTTTCATTAACTTGAACATTTTAGCATGCAATTCCTACTTAATCGGTATGCCCAGCCACAAGGGTGTTTAGCACAATAAGGAATGAAATAAGTCCAAGAAAATTTACCTATAAGACATCTAACAATTTTATTTACTCATTGCGGTTTATTGAGAATTCCTCTTATTAACATTTAAAACTCATACATCGTCTTGACAAGTGAAAGATGTTATTATTTTGGTAGCTATAGACAAAAATGTACTCTAGTTACACAAAATATTTTATCTTTCAAAGGTTTCATAACCAAAAAAGGGTAATGAAAGATTGAAAGTGAGTTTAAATTTAATGAGAAAACTTCAATTGTGATCCTATCTTTGTTTTGTCAAGCAAGGAGAAGAGATAGGAGTAAGTCTCACTCTTCTAACCAGGAAAAGAGACTATGTTTGTCTTTTTGAGAAAACAAACTTTCGTTTATGAATTATGTTGCAATAACACAATTGATCAGAACATAGAAAGTTTAATTTTAGTATTTTTGATAATTAAATTCTTAAAAGAATTAACTACCCAATTAATTAATAATAAGACTAAGATCCAACTTGACCTCTCACTTATTACCGGAGGTCTGACCAGCGTATAAACAAGTGGGGCAAGAGGTAAGCGACGAGCGTTAATTGCATTGTTAATGCAACTCTTAGATTTATGAGACACGTGGCTTTAGTAAATCATATAGTAATGTCATGTACATGTTTTGTCTCATCTTATGTCTCGGGTCCGAGGTCTGACCAGGTAACTCGATTTAAGTCAACCAAAAAAAGAACTTGCAAAAATTAACATGAGGTCTGACCAGAGAGAAAAAATTTGCCATGGGTTGGAATGACCCTAAGGTCTGACCAAAGAGGCCAAACCAAATGCACGTGTTCATAGGTTGGTCGGCATAAACTTAAAATTTCACATAGGGTATTCACATAAGTTCATACAAACGAATGTTTAAAAGGGTGTACAAAGAAGCATGCAAACAACTTTGTAACACAAGTTTTAAAAACATTAATATTTGACATTATGGCATCAAAGGTTCTCGGTAGCTCCATTTGAACGCACAAAGAAGCGGAGAAACAGGTCAGCGCAAAGTTTATTAAAAACCTGACCTTTAGGGAAGATAGACGACCCGCCTTAAACTTCTCTTGTAGTTTGTTTTAATGGGTGAGCCGAACTTCCCAATGACTAATAATGTCCAGTTTTTGATAATTCAAGAAATCAAGTTTCATAATTTTATGTCTAGTTAATTATCTCCAAAATCAAGTTTTACACGAAACACATAGCAGGTCACAAGGAACTAAATCTAGGCGTGTGAATTAATAGACATTTAATATCATCTTGCTCTATAAGTATTAGTCCGTTTTGAATCATATTAGGCGTATAACAAGTCACATGGAAAACATATAGGCATATACACAGACTAAAAGAAAGATGACATAAAACAAGTAAACGTGTAATTTATTCGAGTTCTCTTACGACTCTTCCCCTATTTAGAGAACTATAAGACCCTCACTAGGTTTTCATCTTAGTACCTAGATCGCCTCATGCATCATATAATATGATTGAGCAGGTCTTATGGCCGGATCAAGGAAACAAAATCAAACTAAATAATTAAAAGATCTATTTTCCTTATTAAAAAGATTTTATTAACTTATTTAAAACAAGATCTTTTAATCAAATAATATGATTCACTTTCCTTTTAAACTAGATTTAAAAAGGTAATGATATCACCTAAATTAACAGATTAATTTACTTTCCATTTTAATCTATATTAAACAGGGAATGATATCAACTAAATTAATTAACTTATTAACTTTCTTTTTTAAGCTTTATTAACAAATTTAATAATATCAAGATCTAGATCTAGTTATTTATTATTTATGGCAAAGATTTGCATATCTTTGCCATAATTTTTAAGAAAAACAATAAACAACTAAACGAAGCGGATCTAGCGAGTGAACTAATTTTAGGCGTGTAAACTAGGTGTGTAAATTAATTCAAGGTGTGTAACCCATAATACCAAAACGAGTTGGCTCGTGATGCCACTGTTGGGATTTATTAACTAGTTAAACCATTAACTACGAGTACGCAACGGATGTATCTAGTTTTAGAATTACAAATTAACACTTAAAGAAAGTAGAAGTTTACTTACCTTTTGATCTTGAAAACATAGTGGTAAAATTATCACATCTACGGTTGCTCACACAACACGTCCACCAAGTATGATAAGATGCTAGTCTAACCTTCACGAATCTTACACCTTGTGTGCTTTCCTTCCTTAAACCGAAATCCAAAACCATAGTTAGGGTTTATACCAAATTCGGTTGGACCGAAATTCAAACCAACGAAACCCTAGTTTGGTTTTGCTTGTAGTCGACTAGGAGAACCAAACAAACCAAACCCTTGTAAACCTTGCACCTTCTTCAAACCTTGTGGGATACCAATCGCACCTAGAAAAACACTTTTAGGGTTTTACCGAAATCGAACAAGTGAAGTGGGTAAACCGAAAATCCCTTAGGGATTATTCGACCGATTATAGGAGAGAGGGGAAGGGAGAAATCTCTTGCTAATTTTGAGGGTTTGTGATGAGTTATGAATGAGGTTTAGGGTGGGTGTTTATATAGGCTCCCAACCCTAAAGCTTTGAGAACAAGGTAGGTATCTTTTCCATAATTATCATAAATCTCTCATTTCCTTATCTCTAAATTGGCTCCAAAACCTTTCTAGAACACCTATAGGGGCCGACCATAATATGCCCACCCTTAGGGTTCGGTTTTGTCCAATTTAGTCCCTTGGTTTTATAATTTAAATATCCGTTAAGTTAGTTATTACAAGTAACGGTAACTAACGACTATTTAAATATATCTCGTGAAGTATAAATCATACTCTTCGTGTCTTAACGTGTGTGCCCCCAATAGGCTCACGTATTCCTAACGTATAACATGCGGATCCAACTCACATAATCCAACAGAACTTTTCTTTTTCACTATGATATAAATATCTTAAAGCTTTATATTTGTTTCATATAACACATGCATTAAATGTCTTGAGATTATGAAGAGAAATAACATTTAAGACATTTTTATGTCAAATAGGTATAAAATGAAACTACATTATAGCTAATACGAGGCATTCAGACCCATGCGATGCACACGGGTTGTGTCTAATTATTGATTGCATAATGTTTTTGTAAAATGTTGATTGCATAGTTTATAGCATGATACAAACTAATAGTCTTATTAGTTGGATGAATAATCAACAATATAGTTTAATCATTTTTTTGGTTTGTTGGATGATTTCGCAGACAAAGAGAAAACACATAACTTGCAACCAAAGTGAACTTGCAGCCACAAATATCACTGTCACCACAGTCATATGTGAGGAAAAGAACCATACATGAGGGGTATATTAGAAGGGTCTCATTGTTGGTTCCATTTCTATCATAATAGGATGCACATGCTACAAATAAAGGATTAGTACAAATCATAGAAAGAAATTTAAGTTACAAAATTATTTAAATATATCATTTGCAACAATTACTTGTTGCAGATATCATCCAGCTGCAACATCATACAAATACAATTTTATGACTGAACTTTGGTCTTACCACTACCACAACCTACAGTTAATAAAAGTAATGCTTTTAGACCTTATGACTGAACTTGCAGATAAAAAAAACATATTGAATACAACCGAACTTACAGACCACAGAAAACACAAAACTTGTAGACAATACAATAGCCAAAACACAAATCAATATGTTATATGTTGCAGGCTGAAGTTGCAACTGAAGTGAACTTGAAGACCACAAAAAAACACATAATTGGAGCCAAATTGAACTTGCAGACTAAACTTGCAAATTAGAAAAAACTTATTGAATACAACCGAACTTGCAGACCACGGAAAACACGACTTAATGCTAATCAAATGGGTGTAGTTGTTGATGTTGTCAACTTCTGTCTTCAGGAAAAGTACAAATATTGCAAGACTGCACTTAATAAATTTGTTGTTGCTGCCAATAATAACGGAAAAAGCCACATTAAACACATTCAACCTGGATATTCTCTTCCTGTAATTCGTGAAGCTCTATCCTGGTATCTTTGATTTTTTTTCTTGCTTTTATTTGACTCTTTATTATTTATGTGTTTTTCGCTTATACTATGTTCTCTTTTTTTCCTTCTGTCTATACATCTACTCTCAGCTATCACCACCACCAACACAATCGTATGACACCTAATCCCATAGAAACTGACCTTAACCACTTTGCATTTTAGAAGAATGTTCCAGTTGCTGTAGCCAAACACCCCTTAAAGCTGAACATTTGCCCCACGGGTTGTATCTAATTGTTGATTAATATCCCATCTTCGCTAACACAAATAGTTCCATCATACTTTGTAAGATCCAATGTATAAGAAACTTCCTTCGCGTGTAGTTGATATTTGGTTTCTGAGATTGAAAAAACAATCATGAGAATGATCATGATTAGTAAACTGGCCAATAGCTAACATTATATGTGATCATTAAATCTCTATCTTTATGAAGTTCTCATAGGATTGATTCTTGGTTTTTTAATGTAAGTCTAAAGATTCTAAAATCGAGTACAAATCACATTTCTAGTTTCCGAACAATGATCCCGTTTAGCAAGAGTTCTTTGATGTAAACTGCTCCACCTGCAAGCAAGCAATAATACACATACATACCATATTTTTGTTTAAGTTACAATTCAAAAGGTACCAACTGTTATACGCAAAATCCCTTTAGTGACCTACCAAACATCTTATTTTGCTAAGTCCTACATCATACTCACAGAAACAAATTGACAACAGGGACCATACTATAAGTAGAGGTGAACATGTGTTATGCTTTGGTAGTGGGTCAAAACGTGTTTCGGTTGAAAGGGGCCACGTTTCCCATTCTTTTACAAATAAAATTACTTTAAGCAAAGCACCCTCTAAACACAAAGCAAAGCACCCCCTAAATAATCAGTATTATGATCCATTTCACCTTACCTTATACGAAAATTATTCTTTTATAGCATTTTCAAACACTCTTTTATAGTATTTTAAAACTCGGTTTAGGGTTACCTTTATTTCCAAGATGCGGGACCCTATATAGTGTGACAGTTCACCATCCCTTTTAGATTTTCAGTAAAATTTCTCTAATCTAGGTCATAAATAAACTTAGACAAACATGACTCGTGTCTTTATCTTAAAAACTACTCAACATCAATAAAGTTGTCATTAAGTAAATAATTCAGGCTCTTAGAAAGAGGTTGCTTCAGATAGGCACAACATAAACTTAGTCGGGAAAATTTAATTGATATATGGATACATGTAGACTCATTCCATACTGACTATATACTTGTATCGTGCGTACATTTCAAATAATGCGAGGACATCATGGTAATTGCAATACAAAGGTCTTTTATATAACTGAAGTCTAAAATATACTCAAAAAGAATTAGAAGTGGTAAATTCAGCAACTCATGAAGCTACTGCAATGAAATTAAAATCCATGTAACTTCTACATGGGATTAAAAAAAATCTTACTTTGGGTGTGTCGTCGACGGTATGCTAACATATGCTTCCAAGTCAAGAGCTTTATCATAGTTTCCATTCCTCAATGACCTATAAAAAGACTCGTAATCTTTATTTATGTGTTTGAACTCCTCAATCTCCTTTCAATTTATGAACAAAAAAGAATTGGCTTTAAGCATTTCATAGTTTTTTTGTGTAGATCTTTAAAAGCTTTTTGTGCATAAATATGCTTTTAAAGGCGTGTTTGGTACTAAACTTTATAGGCAGAAAACACAAAGTAGATCACATACTACGTGTAAGCTGATCACCTAACTTTTTGGTTTTAGTCTTTTTCTCAACATGGAAAACATAAAGTAGAAAACATCACTTCTCCGGTATATGTCTCTATTTTAAAAAAACAATTATGTCGTGTGATTATACAAATTACATTAGATTCATTTGAGCTATTATATATAAAAACATCCCAAATTGCCCCCCTTTTCATTTACCTCTGGTGGTGTCTATTGTACCTCCATAGGTTCTTCCTCATCGTATACCTGCAAAAGCTTAAAGTCGAAATCATATAAAGCTGTAAACAATAACAAACAAACCTGAGAAATCGATTGTGTAGAAGCTCATAGATGATTCATGTTTAAATGACCTAACACAAAAACAAAAACACACTGAGAAATCGAATCAATATAATTATAATCAATGTTGTTTCAATTGCTTCGATGAGTCTCCTTTTCCCATCTTTGCTTAATATGAAAATTGGGTATGGGTTTTTAGAAGAGAAATAAAGTTTTTTATTTGTCGTTGAATTTAACAATCAATTTGGAGGATGTATTTGTTCATGGTTGTAGGTTTGATTTGATTTTGGGTGAATAAATGGGTGGAGTTTAATTATTTGGAGATGAAAGGTTATGTAACATATGACTGCATTAACTTGGATACTTAGTCACTGCATTCATAGCCCTATAACCCCACTCCCTGCACTTTCGTTTTACAAAGAAGAATAGAATAATAGATGCATTAAAGGCTCATTCACTTGGATACTTCCCTAATAAATTAAGGGACTCAATCTTTTATAAGAATAGATGAAACATAAACTTCTTCTATGATATAAATATCTTAAAGCTTTATATTTGTTTCATACAACACATGCATTAAATGTCTTCGGATTATGAAGAGATATAACATTTAAGATTTTTTTTATATCAAATAGGTATAAAATGAAGAAAAATGATTGTTGTGCCTAATAATGATGTCTAATAATGCATAATGATTTGATTGGTTGATTTAAAAAAATGATTGATGAGAATTTAAAAAAAAACACATAATACACATGTACAAGTCAGAGCCGGATATTAATGCGGGCAGCCCAACCACAAATGACCCATAACTTTTAGTGTATGGCCCATAACTTTTAGGGGGCCTCAAATTTTTAGTGAAGCCTAATAAAAAAGTGTATTTTACTATTTTAGAACGTAGAAGGCATATTACATCTTGGCCTTGTAAGTTATAACCATTCAAGCAGAAATACAAACGTCAGCGATGTGGGATCAATGATATTTTTAAGTTAAATTCCTTTGCTTCTTTGTCCCATGCTTAACTTATTTAAAGAAAAATATAAAAATCTTAATGTTATACTTAAATAGTGGTTTCAAAACACACATTTAACATTTGAATAATGGTTTTCAAGCCAATTATACAACTGTTATGAATAAAAAAGGTGAAGATCATGTTAGAATTATCATGTAAAATTTTCCGTTTCAAGGGGCCTTTTTTGTATTCATCGCACAGGCTTCCAAAATTCACGTGACGTCTTTGATACAAGTGATTTATGCATTAGACGTGTATTTAAGGATGCATTTTTTTAGGTTTAAATAACACTACTCTAAAATGAAAGTCCATTATGGCTAATATAAATCATAAACTTCTTTTAGTTTTTAGACATATTCTTAAAGCATCCACTATGGTAGTTTATAAAAAGGTCTAAAAACAGATGAAGATGTCTATCCTTTTATTAGTCATAGTAGATATGTGTTTAATGCTTATGTAGTATAAAAAAGTCTAATATCTTAGACCTCTTCTAAATTTAATGATTTTGTGTTTAATGAGGCTTTATAAAGCTTTAAGAAGTTTATGTATAGTAAAAAGGTTTATGAATTTATAATTTAAGATGACTAGTGACTAATATCTATATCTATACTAAATATTAAGCATCTTTGTATTCTAAAAATAGAAAGCTTGAATTTTCAAGTTATAACTATTTAAGCACAGTGTACAAACATCATTAATGAAAACTTGATAATTTACAAACATAATTAATACTCCTAATTAAAATGTCCGATTACATAAATGTACAATCATATCTACACATTTTGCAACCATAGGAAAGCATACTAGACAACTTTTTAATACATAATTAGTACGCTTATTAAAACACCAAATTACTTAAAAGTACAACGATATATCCATATTGTACAACCAATTAAAAGCATACTTACCTAATTAAATACAACCAATTAAAACACCGCATTACTAAAAAGTACAATACTAATATTTTCAAAATGTACAATATAAACAAGCTACAATATAATCCAAAGTATAAACTAATTAAACACACTAATTAATGTTATTTTTAAAACACCCCTAAAATGAAAAAGTGTATGTTATTATACATATTGTACAAACTAATAAAATACACAAAGCTTTACACAATTATATGCTAACAAATTGATGATACATATAGTTTTGAAAACCGGACCAGACCAACGGGCTCAACCGGGAACCGAGGTCGCCACCGGTTCGGCTAGCTAATAAAAGCTGTCCGAAAACGAACCGGAGAGGACCCGTCGAACCGATACAAACGGGTGAATCGAGATCCATTTTTCCGGACAATCGTCACATGGTACCAGCCGCCGCAACGCGCAAGTACCCTGTTTGTAAACTTTTATAAAGGTACGTAGATGCCTTTAAACGTCGCATACTGAATGCTCTAAAACTATAAAAGCTAGTTTACGTTACAAGGACATGAAACAAGCATCTATTGGATAACATATCCACCAAACCCAATTGTGGTTTCAAAGTCCTATTTCAATGAGTAACCCACGAAATGCAAAGATTTCGATTTCTTCCATTATAACGTGTTCCGTCTAGGTAATTCTAAAAAGCACACTTTGTTTCTATATATCCCTGTGATCCACATCGGTGTTTATGACCCGTTTAACCTGTTTAAGTAATGTTTCAAGCGATAAATAAGATTGTTGGTTTGTTGATTTAATTAATTTAAATGCAAAAATGATATAAATATCACATAACAAACAAATAATTATACAACAATTTCAATGATATTTGAGTTATAATTGTAATTTACTCATACTAAGTACATATCAAAATATATTTAATTCAAATCCAACATAAAATACAAGTTATATTTTATGTTTAGAGGCTTATATATACCTAAACGGGTTTATGTGTTGACATGTTTAATAGGAACTCAACCCAAACACGACCCGTTTATTAAACGGGTTAAATTAGTTGACCTGTTTTTGACCAAAACTTGTTTATCCTCAACCCAAACTTGTTTAACTTCGTGTCAGGTTCGTGCAGTTTATCGTATCGTGTCAAGAATTGCGTATATCCATTCAGAATGTTGTTAGATGCTAATTTACATTTAATTAACTAAATCCTATTTGAAGTGCCCCACTCTTCCACTTGCGGAGATAATGAGCATCCAAAGACCAAACAAAATCATTTTATGACTTAAACTTCCATTAATCTTGTCCAAAAGTGACACTTAAACCAACAAAATAAGATTTAAACAGAGCTCATGTGTCATCAAAATCATTTTAGTCTATTTTAATAATACTAATGACGTGATCAAGAGTAATACAAACGTCATTATAAAAAGTCCAGGGATTTTTGGAGCTTCAAATGTTTAGGAAAATGATCATAGTGAAGGGCGCACCATACCAAGGTTGGATCAGTTGGTTATCACCCTTGTCTCTGGAGACAGAGGTCAAATGTTCGATCCTTACTCCTTGCAAGGCCGAAGGTTCTTTTCTACCTTTGGTAGAACCGGAACCAGTCTCTCTACCTTAGATAGGGGTAAAGCTGTTTACATCTCAACCTCCCCCATACAATGTGGAATACGGTATTGAGAGTTACTTACTTACTATCATAGTGAAGGGCGCATTGTGTATATTTTAAGATACGAAAGGGCCTTGCCGTATTATATTATACTTGGACATGTAAAACATACTCAAGGAGTAACTTTTTTTTAGCTTTTTTTCTTTCATGTTACAAGTATTACCTAACATTCTAACCTCATATATCGTCATCTTTACCTAAGGATTGTCTCGTGGAAATTTGGCTGTTTGATCGGACCGAGTGGTAATTCGGATGAGTTATAATTAGCAAGTTAGAACAACCTAACACGAACATGTCATGTTTAATGAATCGAGCTAGACTAGCTTGTTAACCCAAACATGTTTTTACATCACGGGAAATACTAACCCGTTTAACTAAGCAGCTTGGCAGGTTAAATGGTTAAAAAATTAATTATAAAGGTTTAATCGGTTAGCATGTAGACACGTTTTTACTCATTACAAACTTTAATCTTAATCTTATTTGGAGTTTAACGCGTAGTGCATGTGTGATATGTCGACTTATTTAGTTCATCTCCACCCCTAACCCGAGCTAGGCATGTTTAATGTTAGAATAAACGAGAGTTTTAAGGGTGCGTTTAGTTACATAATTTTTTTAAGGGTTTTGCTAAACTTTTTCCACTAGGCATGGTTTAATATGTTTAAAAAAGAAATGTTTTAATTAATTCAACTGAAAAATCATGTTCAAATATAATAATGTATAAGTTTATTTAATATGTATTTAATGCATTTTTCTGGTTGATTAGGAAAGTTTTTCTTTTAATAAATGCACATTAACAACTACTGGAGACTCTAAATTCAAGGTTCTCTAATCATTGTTATGAATAGGAGAAATATAGGTTTTCTATTGTTGAAATAATAGTCCCATGTGGTAAACATATAGTTTAGAGCTTATTGGTGTAATTTGTATTTTTTCAGTTATTGCTTTAAAGGATAGCTTTTGGTATCAAGGTTTAAAAGAAAGAAAAGATGGAGGCTGTTTGTGTCTTTCCTTGGATCTCAAGCCTTAGTCAAGCCTCCTAAATAAAGCTGGTCAAGTCTCAGCTTTTGAGGGATAACTCTAATCCCACTCTAGAACAATTCGTTCTCATCTCTCTTGTTGTAACCCAAATTCCTATAAGATCATATTTGATCTTTGTAGTTGTTGATTCTGAGAATTAATAGAAAAAACTATTATCAATTAGGATAATACTCCATACCTGATTAGCAGTGGTGGAGTTTATGGTTGTTGATTTTAAACTGATTGAGATCAGTTTTCTATTATTTGTTGATACAAATTGAGATTTGTGTTTTAATAAAAGACCACATTTAGTTTTTCTTCATAGTATCAGAGCCAGGTTGCTCTGAAGTCGTTTTATAAAAATTAGGGTTTTATAAAATTTTAGGGTTTTTCAAAATTAATCAATCTTCTTTCAATGTATATTTGTTTTTTCGATTAGATATGTGGTTTAATTGCACAGATCTATTTTTAATTTGTATAAACCCTAATTTTGAGAAATTAGGGTTATCTATTGATTTTAAGTTCTACTCTCCCCAGAGTTTATTCTGGTGGTTAAGAGTTCTTAATCAGTGGGTCTTGGAAGATTAGGGTTTGATTACCTCTAATTTAGAGAAATTAGGTTTTATAGGATCATGGTAATAGTGTGATGGGTTTTGTTGATTAATCTGGCTACCTTTCTTGACTAAGTGAGATCAAGCAGATAGTCTGTTTGGTAGTTGATTTCCGCTGCATATCATTTAAACTCGTAACACCTCTTTTTCTTTCTCTCTAGTTGTTAATTGAGTCTGTCAGCCCTTGATCTGCTACCTTGAGTGGTGTAAAAGCATGGAAACTTTTTTATTTCTTCTTCTTATTTGGATTTGTTATTGTATTTTATTTTTCCTCTTGTATTTTATAATTCTGAGAATGGTGATGATAAATGTTTGAGGAGATACTATTACTATGATTTAGTAAAATTGGGATATTAGTTGATCCCATTAACTTGCATCCTAAATTATACCACTGCTTTTAACTGTTGTTTCAAAAAACTAAAAGAAACCTGAAAATTAACAAGTATGGTCTTGTGCTAGGACATTAAGCAGAGAAATAATAAGATTTGTTTTATTGATGAAAACTTGTAAAGGTTCTAATACAGATGAGGTTCTGGTAAACAATGATATAGGGTTAAAGCGAATTGTATTTTGGTTTGGATCTTGAATTCAATATCTGAGGAACTTTTCTTGGGACAAATTTTTTCAAAAAGAGCTAAATATGTTTGAGAGGAATTAAAAGAAACTTATGATAAAATTGATGGGTCAATAATGTTTGGTTTACATCATCAGATTAGTACTCTTAAGCAAAATGGTTCATCTATTGCTGATTATTATCATAAGTTGAATGCTTTGTGGAAACAATATGATGCTATGATAGAATTGCCTAAATGTGTTTGCAATGCTTTTGAAGGTTTTAAGAAACATAATCAGTTGTTAAAGTTAATGCAATTTCTTTTGGGATTAGATGATTCTTATATGCAAATTAGAAGCTCTATTCTTTCTAGAGAGGTTTTACCTGATGTTAGAAGTGCATACGCTACTATCTTTAGTAAGGAATCTCACAGAGTTGCTGCTGGTAGTATTGTTGGTTCCTCTCAAAAGAATCACGCTTCTGCATTTGTTTCTAATGTGCCTAATAGAAATAATTTTCAAAGAAGTAATCAGAATACCAGTATTGGATCTTCTAGACCTAATAATATGAATAATAATAAGCAAGGTAGAAGTTCTGGTTTGGTTTGTGAGAATTGTGGTTTTAATGGTCATTCTATTAATAGATGCTTTAAAATCATTGGATATCCTGCTGATTTTGGAAAGAAGAAATCTGGTCAAAATTTTAAAAATAAAAATGTTTCTAATAACAATTATGTTGGGACTGGTTCATCTTCTGGGTTTACAGATGAACAAATGGCTACTCTTATCTATCTCATCACAGACAATAAAATTGTAAAGAATGTGCAGGCCAATATGGCAGGTACTTATTTTTAATCAGAGTTTAATTTTTCATAAAAACTTTAATAAGTTTTTTTGTTCTAATATAAATTTTAAACCAAAATTAGTTAGTAATGGTAAAATAGTTGATTTAGGGGCAAATTAACATATGACTTACACTGATAAGGAATTAGATAATGTTCTTGATATTTCTCATCTTAAAATTAAAGTGGGTCATCCTAATGAGACAGAGGCTTTTATTTCTAAGATTGGAAATCTTAAGTTATCTGATGGCTTAACTCTGTATGATGTGATGGTTATACCTGAATACTGTGTTACTTTGATTTCTGTTCATAAATTGGCAAAAGAAAATAAGGTTATTGTTGCCTTTGATGAGAATAGATGTTATTTTTTGAATCAGGATTTGAATCTGAAAAATATTCTAGGGATTGGTGACCAGTGTGAAGGATTATACTACTATAATGATCAAGGTATTAAAAGTAATAATAGTTCTCTCAGATACCAATGTTTGATGTCTCAGCATGATTGGCACTGTAGGCTTGGTCATCCTGCAGAGCCTGTTCTGAAGGTTTTAAAAGATTATTTACAAATTGATAATAAAGAAAATAATGTTTGTTGTGAAATTAGTCAAAGGGCTAAACAGACTAAAGAACCTTGATGCATAAATTTGTTTTTAATAATATTTTACCAAGTTTTAAATTTATAAAACTCGTTTATCGATACACGCACTAACGGGCAAAGAACCCGGTCGTATGTAGTGCAGTAGTTTGGTAAATCCGAGGTCGTCCCAAGAGCTAAGGTTAAATAGTTTAATTTGATTATTGTCACGATTTTAAAATGGTTTTAAGTTTGATTTTAAGAACTACGAAAAGTAAATGCAATAAAGTAAATAGAAAGAAGAATTCAGAGAGAAAGGCGTGCTAACCTAACCATTTCACTACCAATGATGTGATTACATTTTCCTGTGCCATGTTTAATTATAAGTTCTATTAGTGGTTCTAATGTCGAAAAACTCAAATTTTCATTTGAGGTTTGTCCTATACTTACTCTGCGATCCCACATTCCCCTACGATCACACGAGCAGGGCGTCCAAGCTTGCAGTGGTTAAATTCTAACTACCCTTAAGACCAATCTATTAGCTAAACTGATTATTAACCCTCTCTGAAAGAGTTCCCACACTTTGTAAGTATTTAATGTGACAAAGGCGGTAATCTAGTTAATTCCTACACTAGGGATAGATGTCAAGCTACCCTAGTACCCCACTAATCCCAAGTTCAACATGGTAAGTCTAATATCAAGATTAACAAGATCTAAGCCACCCTCTATCTACCAAAACCTGAGGATCAATGAAAGGCTATAAGGATATCTAACAGAACCATAATTGAACAGGAAATCATAATCATAACAATAGTAGAAACATGGTTAGGCCAGCACTAGGAGTGCTTAGTCGCTCATGGTAACAACAATGCAAGAACTAATGAATAAAAACATGGATTGAATCATCGTAATTCTTACAGAGGATGAAATGAATGATTAAATACAATAATTGTGTAAGTGAGTTCCCCCTTGGACCTTCTGATGAAATGCTTCGAACCTTAGGGGTTTGGTTCACCCCTTAGAACTGTGTGTAGAGTGGTGGAAGTGAGTGATGTTGAATGAGCCGGAGGAGGGCTCTATTTATAAGCTTCAAAATGTTTATGACGTAACCCATGTGATATGTTACGCCGTAATCTTGCTACGTAAGCTTCCAATCTTCTAGGCATAAAATGATGTTACGGAGTAACCTTGTCGCCTATGTTACACCGTAATGCTGACTCAGATAAATCATCTCTTTTAAATTTGAATGTTGCAGCGTAAAGTAGGAGAGGCTTTACGTCGTAAAGGGTGTGATGACTCATTTTTTCGTTGGAGTATGTTACAGTGTAATCTTTCGGGGATGTTACGCCGTAAACGGCCTTGGACTCTCCACTTTAGTGCATTCCGTGTCCAAATCCATTGTCTTTTGCTAAAATGCTCACTTGGTCCCTGAAAACTAATAATAAACAATTAATAAAAATTTTCATACATTAATAACATATTTGTAAGCATTTTTATAGGAAATTTGATATTAAAATGTATTAACTATTTGATGTTATCAAATATCCCCCCACTTGACTTCTACTTGCCCTCAAGTAGAACCGTTTAGAATAATTCATAAAAAGATTTTCCCAATTTGACTTGAAGAAATGAATTTATAAGTTACTTATGCTAGAAAACATCAGAGCCGAACACCTCACGAAAAGGGGATAAAAAACACTCAACTCTCATTACTAATCTAAGTGTTCAATTTCGGGGAGATCACTCAATTGCACGGACATAGTATGTGTTCTATCATAAGCTTGGAAAGTACACAAGTCTCCACCAACTAGAATTAGGGTCTAAACAGTCTTAAAGGCAACATGGGTGACATTTGGTTTATGGGGTGATATAAAGGGGTTAGGATAGACATGGGATACACTTTTAATGGTTGTTAAGATAAAAACACGAAACAAATAGTCTAAAGTAATCTAAAGCTGTCATAACTAGCTACTGTCCATCCAAGGTCCAAGAGTCTGAGTTCGAAAACCTGATCTTCGATAATGGGCTACTAGCTCCATTCTTCATATTTGTTGAGATGGCTTGGTGCAATAATGGGCTACTAGCTCCATAATTTTTTAACTTAATTTGCACCATATTTACATTTTTGAGCACATGGGTGGCTTTTTAGTTGCACCCTCTTTTATTTATTTTCTTTCTTTTTAAACATGCAAATGCTACAGGAGTTTATATCTTTTTATTATTGCCCATGCATCATTTGATATTATACGCACATCCCCCCACTTGAGATGAACAACGTCGAAAGTGATGACATAGGGGGGTCTTTATAGATCATAACTGATTGGTCTTCCACGAATGCATAAAGTTTTCGTTCCTATTCCCCCGAACCATGGACTTAAGTAGCCAAAGATTTCAACGCAAAGAAAATAAAGACTACATGGTAGGCTAAGGCGAAATGGTGTAACGAAACATATAGTGTTTACATAGGATTGGCTTGACAAGGTGATCTAGACGTATCTTGCACTGGTAGTGAGCGTAACTAGGGTTTTACACCGGGGGAGGGGGGTCGACAAGTCAGTGTGACAAGCCAATAAACACACACACATATAGGCTTTTTTGGGTGATTTCCTAAAATGTTGCCTTTTTGAACAGTCTATTCCAACTAACCAATTAGGCCTTAACAAGATGTACATGCCAAGTTCTAAAGTCTACAATACTAAAGACACTCTCATGTATTTAGTGGATTTTATGTATAATAAATGAAAACGGAATATTAGGCTTAATCTCATCAAATTAATTACAGGATAATAATATTCTCGGCAAAGATTTATTCTAGTTTAATAAGAAAAACATGTCAAAATTTTAAAATTGGCATCATTTTTCAAAGACAACTAGGAAATCGAAAGCAAATATAGGTCAAGTGGTAATTCTACTCCCATCTCCCACTTGGTTTGTACAATGTCCCTATTGTACAATTAAGGAAATAAAATAATGAAATGTTAGGAATGATAAAAGTGACGATCTTATTGAGATAAATGTCTTGTAATAAATAGAGAAATAATATTGTGTAATAGGTTAGGTGATAGGCTCGTAACTTAAATAAAGTCACGAGACCCAACAAATAGCTAAAAGCTAAGAAACAAGAGCTAGTAGCTCTTCCTTTTAATTGGGTATAAATACCCCCACCACCTCCTCATTAGTGAGGTGTGTCTTCTAATCTCATTCTAATCTTTTCTTTAATCCTCCTCCTCCCTCTTTCTCTCTCTACTTTCTATCTTTCTCTCTCTAGAATAAACACACACACTACACCTAAACACACACTCTATTGCTTATTGATCCTAAATTCAAGACCTAACAAGTGGTATGATAAGTGTAGAATACACATATCCGTTAATACCTAAAATAACCTAAATAAATCCAAAACAGACCAAAAATGGCAAAATTATGCTTGTATTTGTGTTTTGTGTGTGCAGGTATGGATAAGTAAAAAATCACTAGAAAACAGTAAAAAAAACAAGCAAACACGGACACGAGAATCTGAAGAGTGCAAAAAGAAGCTAAAGAATCAAAGCCGAAGCCAGAAAAGTCAAACCTTAGTCAAATTCAGTCAATGAAAGGTCAAACAAAGTCAACACAAAAGGACAAATCCTCAAAATGTTTCACTTTGGTCCCTCAACTCTCACAAAAGTCCAAAAATGTCCCTTCCTCCCTTATTGGGCCCAGGAAAGCTTATTGGGCCTGAAAAACCCAAATGGGCCTTACCCGGATCCTAAAGCCCAAAACCTTAGCCCATTTCTTTTTATAACAACCACAAGGGCCAAACTTGCAATTCCTGAAAGTTATTTATAACTTGAAAAAGGGAAAAGAAAGACAAGGACTATTTGTGTAATATCCCAAAACTATAACAATTTTTAACTGTCGAAAAAGGGCGCGAAAACCCTTTTACTATTCACCCGTCTCCCCCGTTTCACCAAGCAGTTAAAACCAAAGGGCAAATAGAAATTGATGGGCAAGGAAGTCAATTCAAGAGCTTACAAGTACAATGGCAGGGTCATTAAAGTCAAATCAAGAGATTCATTAGCCCTCTCTCAAGCTCAAAGCCACGTCAGTAATGGAGAAAGCACAATTGTATGTGGGATTTGCACTAAACTCACTCACAAAGGAAGCACAAGCTGTCACATCAAGGAATGACAGCTTGGCAATCCTTGAGTGCACACTAATGATCAAACGGCTCTCATTTACTCTCCAATGATTGTTTGATTGGATGGCTTAGATGAAAAGGAGTGGAGAGCAAGGAAAAAGGGTCTGGAAGCTTCACCAACAGCCTATAAAAAGGCCTCACTCTTCACACACAGCAAGGAGAGTTTTACACGTAGCTTTTAATTTAGTTATAGCTTAAATTTTGAAATTTCTAGCTTAATGTTGTTTTAATCTTGTAATTTCCCTTTTAAAAGTTTTGTAAGCAAGTTTTCTTATTAATGAAATGCAGTTTTCTTAATCTCTCCACGTTTCTTTTTCATAAACTCTCTTAATAAGCCAAATTGTCTCAATAAGCTACTATAAGCTCTAATAAGTCTTTAAGCTTATTATTGAGCTAAATCTTACCTTAATCATATTAAAAACCTTAAAATCAGCTTAAGATCTTATTACCTTTACTTAAGAGCTTATGGAAGGGGAGCTAGCTTTGGAAGAGCTCCCATTGACTTATACCCTAGCTTATTAATAAGCTAGGGAGCTTGTAGCAAAGCTCTAAGAGCCTTCTATACTTCTGTTTAGCTGAAGTCTCAAGTAAGTTTTCATTTACACTCTTATGTCTTTTAAAATTTAGTTCAATTTTAGTTCATTAGTTAGAATTGCTTATTTGCTTATTTTAATTGCTTATTTGTGCTCATTGCTCTTTCATTATGCTTATTAGTTAGTAAATTTTGCCTGTTTTTAGCTTAATAGTATTAAATCTAGTGTTCTTAATTTCTGTCTAAAAAAATATTTAAAAAAACCAAAAATAGTAGTGTAATCTCTTAGATCTTCATTCTAGCTTAATTTAGTAGTTAGATTGTGTAATTTAAGCTTGTTATAAGCTGTTAGTTATCTGGTATTAATGCTTTGTTAATAGGAATCTCAATATAAGCTTTAACTAAAACCTGTCATAGTCTTAAAGGGGTGTTTGGTTTAAGCTATTTTGACTTCAAAAAGTCAAAGTGAGTGTTCAAAATTGTTTGAGGCATTTGAGTTTTGATTTAAGAATAGTTGTTAATCAGTTTTTATAAGTTAGATTTCAAAATACCAAAAGTTATGGCTTATTATAGGTGATCCTACACCAGGGTACATTTTATCTAAATTTGAAATTTATGATCCAAGCCCCCAAGGGCTAGATTCTTGCTTTGCTTGTGGTTTAACACTCTAGTGAGTGTGTTCATAGTGCAGGATTTCCCTTAGGAACCCTGCACTTGAACATTTGCACTTGTGCAAAAAGTAACAGTACTAACCTAAAGTTAGTACTGTCACTTTTAGTTTAGTCCTTAATTTAGTATAAGTAGTTTTTAGCTTCTAAGATTCAAGTAGGATATAGTTTAGGTGAAACTTAATACATATTAGGTCTTAGTTTTAGGTTTCTAGCTTATTTTCTAGCTTAAATTTTGCTGTCAAAAAGTCACCTAAAAACCTCAAAAGCCAAAAAAAACGTGGGATGTAAGTAGAGTCTAAATTTGTTAAATTAGCTTATGAGTCTAAGTTTTATAGCTTATATAGATGGATTTTAAGTAGTTTAATAAGTCCTTACAGTTTTAGAGTCTAGTTTAGCTTTTTAAAGTTTTTAGCTTAGTTGTCTTTTGTGCTAATTTGCTTATTTCCTGAGTTTGCTTAGTTCATGCTTAATTTCAGTAGCTTAAGAGGACCTCTAGTTTAGATTTCTTTGCATTTTTGGATTAATTACATTATAAGCTTCCTATAACTCTTTTCCTTTTTAATTTTAAGCTTAATTTGAGATTGTTATAAGCTCTTAAGTGAAAATAAGCTCAAAAGCCTTCTCACTGAAACAGCTTATTAATAAGTTATTTTAGAGCTTATTACTTAGTTTCAGTTAGAGTCCCTTTTGTTAAAATAGCTTATTTTAATCCCCTTTTTAATTTCTAGTATTTAGTTTTTCATAAAAAGTAAAAAATAAAAAATAAAAAGCAAAAAGGGGTACCCACCACACTCGAACCCACGACCTCACACACACAACACCAATGACTTAACCAGTTTGGCTCATAGCTCATCCATAGTATAAATACACAATCAATACTAGTTACACACTTTCATTTCCTTTTTTATAATAAGCCTAGCTTATAAGCTCATTTTAGGGCTTATTCATTAAGCTATATAGCTTTTTCTTATTTTTCTAAGTTCCTGCTAAGTGTTTAGGACATTTTCCTGAATTTTTCATAAGTTTTATTCTTTTATATTATTTTTAATCTTTTTCGAAAGTAAAAATCTTATAAAATACATAAAAAATAGAAAAAAGTTTCAGAAAAATACAAAAAAATTGTTTTTAGTTTTATAAAAAATAGCTTTAGGTTTACATCTAGTAAAATAATTTTCACACTTTTTAGATCTTAAATTTCATTTTTAGCTTTTATTTTAAATTTTAAAAATAGGAGTTTAATAATAAAAATAGTTAAAAATAGTTTTATTTGCTTTTATGAAATTTTAGACTTTTCTAAGTTTAAAAATCATTTTTCTAAATTTTTATCACTTATTTTGCTATTTTTTAAGATTTAATTAGATTAAATTAGTTTTTAATTCATAATAAATTCAAAAATAACAAAAAAAAATGTTTTTCTTTTTCCTAAAATTTTCTTTTGTCCTATCTTAGGTTTAGAAATTTAGTTTGCATTTTTAGGGTTTAATTTTAGTAGGCTTGCTTAATCGTCGCGTTTTATTTGCTCCCTATATTCGTTTTAATTGTTTAATTGTTTTTAATTGTCCATTTTAATTGTTGCTTAGTAGTCATAAATTATCAAATCATCCCTTTGCTTATTCAAATCATAATCCGGACTTAAACGAGGATTCAATTTCACTAGTCGTTGGGGAAACGACCCGGGTGATCATACTTACTCGGTTAAATATACGTATTATATATTATATTATATATATTTTTGAGAGTGAATTTTATCAAGGGTAACTTGGTTATTTTCTTAATTACTCTTCTAAAGTATAATATTATATATATATTTTACGTGTGTTAAAACTGCTATCAAGTTTTTGGCGCCGTTGCCGGGGATTAGTGTCAAGATTCCTTCGTTTTGAGTTTGTTGATTTGGTTTGAAGATCCTTTCGACTTAGAAAGTTTCATTTTTGTTTTATAATTCAAAAATCAAAAAATCTTAAATATAAATAAGTAAAAAAATATTTCTTTTCTTTTTGTTTAAGTAAAAGATAAAAAAAAATCAAAAAAATATAAAATATCTTTCTTTTTAATGGATTGAAATAAAAATTCACCAATATGGTAAAAAACAAATTATATTATTCTCAACGGAGGTATTGTCAATTTATATTTCCGGCTGAACTTGTTGGTTCCCAAATCGAACTAAAGATTTAACACTTGCCATTTGTGTCTCTACGAAAATACGGCTCACTTGATTGAAAAGCAAATTTCAAGAGTCCACCGTGAAGTAGTTGATCCATATTTGGTTTAAATCTCGTCGTGAAACGTTAAAATGTAATTGCTAAAAAAAAAGGAAGGTGTAAGTTTTGTTTTTTGATTGTTAGTTTTTCCTTTTCTCATGGCACTCGTTCGCATTCTCGAGACGTCGTCAACAACAAACTCTTCCGGTTGTTGAAAATTTTGATTTAGAAGAACCAATTGTTGAACAAAACGTTGTTCCAATGGCCGACAATCGAAACGATGCCCAAATGATACATGCAATATCGAGGGGTCTTGAAGATGCTATAGTTATTCCACCGATCAATGCTAACAATTTCGAGCTTAGCAACTTTAATCAATCTTTGTGCCAAAGTATTAGTTTTAAAGGGTAGACAAGACCCTCACAATAACTTCGGTTTTTTAACAGGTCACTTCAACGTTTAGACATCACGAAGTTCTGAACACTTCGATTATGCTTTTTGCTTTTTCCTTTTTCTCTAGCGGTTGAAGCCCGAGATTGGTTAGACAAGGAACTCAAGATCAATTCTCACATGGGACGGACCTTGTTTAAAATTCATAAAACCATTTTTCCCACCTTGAAAACCACTTACTAATCGAAGGAGATCCATTACTTATTTACCAAAAAACAACGAAAAACCTTCAATGAAGCATGTGAAAGTTTTAAAGGACTTCTTCGTCAATGTCCTCACCATGGATTTTCAGAACTACACAACTCGAATACTTTTTACAATTCTTTGAATTCAATCGCTCAGATGCCTTGATTCGTCCGCGGTGGCAATTTCTTAGACCAAGATGCCTACAAGAAGGTTTAGCGATTATTGATGCAAAGTCAAAAGTTCGGTACTTCAAGGTCGTGGCTAATGATTCAAGATGTGAGTACGGTGTCTCTTTCTACTTTCTTCACCTTCATATTAATTATTTCGATATGCAACAAATAGACCGTTCTCTCGAGGATAAGATGACTATTAAGATGAACATAATGCTTGAATGAATTGAAAGGCTTTAGTTGTTAATATCTCCTTGCACCGTTAAAAGCTAGTTGAGGAAGTTTGTGTCATTTGTGGTCAAATTCATTATATTTTAACATTGTCCGTTAACTCGAAGTGGAAACGATTTTCCCATTTTTCATAACAACATCCAACAATTTTAACAAACCGCAGCTGTTGGAAATTTTCTCCAAAGAAACCAACCATCCAATTTGGCAAGTCAAATGAGACCACCACCGGCGTTTCAAGCAACGAATGTTCCAAAACAACCAAAAACCGTTATCAAAGGGAAAACCAATTCTTAATTTCAACCAAAACCGTGGAAACAACTTTAACCAAATAACCGTCAAAAAACAAACCAAAAATCAAGTTTTAACCAAGCACCCAACATATCAACCTCCATTTAAATCAACCTAGTGGTTAATCAAGCTTTAATGTCCCGTTCACAACTCAAGGAGTGTCAAAATGGATTTTGAAATTATGCTAATGCAAATGATGCGAATGTGGAATAATTGCAAATGAAGTTGGATAATTTCAAGAAACCAAAATGAGTTTCAAAGAGTTTACAATGATTCTCAAAAGAAGCAAGATGATTTTCAGAAAATGATGCTCAGTTTTATGCAAAGCTATCACACCAACCAACCTTCAACTTCAAGTTCTTTACCAAGCAATACCATTCCAAACCCTAGGAACGAAGCCAAGGCAATTACAACTCGTAGTGGTGTTTCTTACGATGGACCTCCGATTCCATCGCCGGTGGTAGAAAAGGAAAGTGAGGTGACAAAGGATACGGAGCTACCAAGCACCGAAGAACAAACTAAAGACAAAATTGAAGAGCCTTCTTTCGTTGCTAACAAAGCCAAACCTAATTTGCCTTACCTTTCAAGACTCAACAAACAAAAGATTCGAGAAAAGGATGATATCCTAGCTTCAAAAGTTATGGAATTTTTTTGTAATATCTTCACTTTGAGCTATGTTTCGCGGTGCTCTTATTCATATGCCAAAGTTTGCTCCCGATGTTCAAAAAGATGCTGTTAATGACAAAGTCAAGTTTAATTGATGTTAACCAAAAATGTCGTTGAATGAAAATTTGTAGTGGGGTTGTCCTAAAAGCTTCCAGAAAAGCTTAGGTGACCACCGTTTCGATTTCTCTTTCCATGTGATTATTTTCAGAGTACGATAGTACTTAGCCCTTGCGATTTAGTTTGTCTAGTATCAATCTCATGCTTTATCCATTTGGAAAAAAAGCTTCAACTCCCTGGCCTAATAAAACAAACAATGGTGTTAGAATTAGCAGACCGTTATAATTTCAACCAACCGGTTGTAGACCGGAAATGGTTTTGTCAAAGTAGTAAGTTTTCTTTCCCGCTGACTTGTTGTGGCTAGATTTTTAAAGCCGGATCCTCGAGTACGTTTAATTACCTCGGCGACCTTTCTTAGGTCGGCTCTGCTTTAATCGATGTTTACGGAATGAGAGATTACTCTTAGGAATGATGATCAATCGTTAACCCTTAAATGTGGTGATGTACCTTCCATTTCGTACAACAATCTCGAATCGTTGAAGAAGGTTGATATAATCGATGTCACTTGTGAAATTTATTCACAAGAAGTACTTGGATTTTCCGATTCCGTTGCTTACAACAATCCTTCTCCATACTACGACCCAATTGTTTCCATTTCATCTCCAACGCTTACTCCGTTTGATGAAAGCGATTTTTTCTACGCTTTGGGATGCGATGCTTTTTATTAACAATCGATGATGAACCAGTTTCACCAATTTTCAATGCTACATACTATGATCCCGGTGTGGTGACATTATCATTTCTCGAGGATTCCAAACAATGATCCATTACTTCACCAAAATCCAAAGGAGTTTACTTCCGGACATTCAAAAAGATCTTAAAGTTGGTGAACCCAGAATGTTCACATGAACCAAAGGTTGGAACTTCCGTAAGTCGAACTTAATGAGTTACCTTCCGCATCCGAGTTTGCATTTTTTTTTAGAGGAAATAACAAGCTTCCATAATAATTTCAAACGATTTGAGCAAGATGAAAAGACCTCTTCTCTCATTAACATCTGAAAAACGGAATAAACAAGCAATTGGCTTGGAACTTTCTGTTATCCGAGGCATAGATCCAGCGTTTTTGCTCTCTACAAAATCCTTTAAAGAAGTTGATTAGTACCTTTCAGTTCTACATAAAGGGAGGTTAACCCTAAAATAAGGACATCTTCAAGAAAGAAGTAGAAAAACTTCTGACGCAGGATTGATTTTATCCAATCTCGGATAGGTCCCATGGGTTAGTCCAGTTCATTGTGTTCCCTAAAAAACGGTGGTGGAAATGACGTTGTTAGAACGATGAAAATGACTGGTGCCTACAAGATTAGTAACTGGATGGAGGAGTTTGCATCGATTATCGAAAGTTAACGAAGCAACTTGTAAAGACCATTTTCCGTACCATGTATGGATCCAAATGTTGAGCGATTAGCGCGGCCAACGGATTTTTATTGTTTTTAGATGGTTTTTTAAGGGTATTTTCAATAATCCCAATTGATCTAAAGATCAAGAGGAAAATACTTTCACGTGGCCCTAACGGAACTTTTCGCGTTACGGTCGTATTCCATTCGGTTTGGCACTGGCACCGGAACTTTTTAACGTTGTATGATGGCCATTTTTTCCGACATGATAGAAAAAAAAACGTCGAAGTTTTATGGACGTTTTTAGTTTTTGGATTCTTTTCCTCGTGGTCTTGCCAATTTAGACAAATGCTTAACGGTGTGAAGACACACAATATTAGCATCTAATTGGGAAACGTGCCTTTTCAGGTTAAAGAAATGCATTGTTTTAGGGAAATACGATCTTAAGAAAATGAATTTGAAGTCGATAAGGCAAAGTTGATGTAATTTCTAAGATTTCTCACCCAACGACCGTTAAGGGAATTCGAGTTTTCTCGGGCATGCTGGATTCTATCGAAGATTTATCAAAGACTTTTCAAAGATCTCTCGACCCATGACCCATCTCTTAGAGAAGAACACTCCTTTCATTTTTTTGGAAGATTGCATTCTAGCTTTTCAAACCATGAAAAAGTAGTTAACACGAAGTACAATTTCATTGCCCCGAATTGGGACCAACTATTTTGAAAATCATGTGCGATGCATGTGATTAGCAATAGGTGCGGTCTTTAGGAACAGAGAATTGTGAAGCAATTTTCGACCAATTCATTACGCAAGTAAGACCATGACAGAAGCAGAATCAAACTACACAACAATGGAGAAAGAGATGCTTGCAGTTGTTTACGCATTTGAGAAGTTTCGATCATATCTTATCATGAACAAAAGTGTTGTTTACACGGACCATTCCGCATTAAAATACCTTTTTAACAAGAAAGACGCCAAAGCACGATTGCTTAGATGGGTCTTACTTCTTTAGGAATTTGATTTCAAAGTTATCGATACCAAAGGAGCTGAAAACTATGCAGCCGATCACCTCTCTCGTCTTGAAAACCCGTATGAAAAATGTTTTTGATCCTAAAGTTATTAATGAAACCTTTCCTCTTGAAACATTGAACATGGTGAATTCTCATGATAAGCAAAATATCCGTTACGTTTTGTTGTGTGTTGGTTGTTGTTTTTTTAGTTGTGTGTCGGTTTTTATTGTTTGTGGGTGTCTTATGGTTGTTGGAGTTTGTTGTTGTATTGAGGTGGTTTGCCGATATAGCAATCTATCACGCGGGGGAATTTTCTAATCAAAGGGAATGGCAACCCAATAAAAGAGGAAGTTTTTCAAGATTTAAAGGGCATTGACTTTTGGGATGATCCCTATCTCTTTTCGAACAGGTGCGGGGGATCAAAATCATCCTATGATGTGTATTTGGCCAAGAAGCTCTTGAAATTCTCAAAGCTTGCAATTGAAGACCCACCTTGGGGCCATCACAGTGCCAACATCACAGATCGGAAAGTATTTGACGCCGGTTTCTATTAGCCTACGATTTATAAGGATGCTTACGAATTGATCAAGTCTTGTGAATACATGTCAAGACAGGCAAAATTTCAACGTGATGAGATGCCTCAAAATGCATCCAAGTTTGTGAATATTTTCGGTATTTGGGGTATTGGATTTTATGGGCCTTTTCCATCGTTAGGATGGTACACAAATATATTCTAGTAGCCATCGATTATCTTTCCAAATGGGTTAAAGTGAAAGCGCTCCCTACCAACGATGCTAGAGTAGTTGTTAAGTTCTTAAAATCCCTTTTCTCCCGATTTGGAGCTCCGAGAGCAATTATAAGCGATCGTGGGACCCATTTTTGTAACGACAAATTTGATAAAGTTATGTCTAAATATGGTGTCACCCATCGTCTTTCGACTCCTTACCACCCTCAGACGAGTGGTCAAGTTGAAGTCACGAATCGAGGTCTCAAAAGAATTTTGGAGAGGACGGTAGGAGAAAACCGTGCCTCATGGTCAGACAAGTTAGATGATGCATTATGGGCTTTTAGGACCGCTTACAAGACTCCAATTGGATGTACTCCGTACAAGTTAGTCTATGGAAAAGCGTGTCATTTACCCGTTGAACTAGAACACAAAGCATATTGGGCTCTTAAGCATGCCAACTTCGATCTCAAGACCGCGGGCGATCATCGAAAGCTTCAACTCAATGAACTTAGCGAGCTTCGTGATCAAGCTTACGAGAATTCACTAATCTACAAGGAGAAGACAAAGAAACTACACGATTCCAAGATAAAGAACCGAATCTTCAATGTTGGTGATCAAGTCTTGCTTTTCAACTCCCGATTAAAGATTTTCTCCGGAAAGCTCAAATCCTGATGGTCCGGACCTTTCACAATCACCGAAGTTTATCCTTATGGCACTGCCAAGTTGTCTCATGCCGATGGTTCGATTTCAAAGTCCAATTGCCACGTCTTATGCTTACTTGGAGGGATTTCACACCATTGGTTTATCCCGGACCTCATACATTCCCTAAGGACCACTAAATTCTGGATCGAGTCGAGCTTGCAACTCGTGTGACAAAAACAAGAGCTTCGTGGAGTTCACCTAATGACTTATCCTTCTATTTTCTTTCTATTTTTATCTAATTGTTGTGTTGAGTTGGGTTGTACTCGTTCGATTTCTCTGTTGTTTGTTGCTTGTTTGTGGTGTTTTTTGTCAGGATCAAACCCAACAAATTCTTTGAAGCCTCTCGTTGTACGGTGTTGTTTTTGCCGTTCAACTCGGAGCTTCTCATTCCTTTGGGTGAAATTATTTGGGGAGTATCGATAATCCTTCATCATTATCGTTTACGTTTATCTTTGCATACTTCATAAACGCTTAGATTTTGTTTAGAAGAAAGAAACCGAATTTAAAATTGAGAAATGTTCATTTTTAGTTTGGGGAAGGGAATCTGTCGATTTGATGTTACTTGCTTATTGTTTTGTTCTCACGTACCGTTTTTTTTCAACACAAAATAGCAAAATTTAAAAATTTTAAGTTCTTATCACGTAAATATATATATATTATATTTATTACTATATATATATTTATATAATTATATATATAATATATAGAAATATAAGACACAAATGTAGGTTTTCCGATGGTAAGAATAAAAAGTAATTTTTGACCCGATCGAACGTGTTGAGTTCTAGCTTTCTCCCTTAACAATTAATGATGATAGTTTGTGCTAGTCTCATGTAGACTTTAAACATGCTAAACTTGAAATCATTAGTAAATGAAAACTTGTGCTAATCTCAAGTAGATTTTAAATATGCCGAGTTGGATTTTATTTAGCTAGGTATTTGGTAATTTCTTTTTAGAGATTTTAAATTGCAAAAGAATAAGAGGATGATAGCGTTAGTACGAATTAGGATGCTAAACAAAGTTATTTGGTATAACTTAAAAGGCTTTTAAGAATTAACTGTGATTTTTCTTCCAGGAGTTTTAAATTGATTTACTTATACGTTGTTCTCATTATTTTTTACAATTTAGAGTTTTTACTCTAAAAGTCTAATCAACATATTCAGAGAAAAAGCTTTATCAATATCGTTGGTAAATAAGAATTTTAGTTCAAGTTTATACTTTGGTTTTCTAAAACGAAATTTTTACTATTTGCAAAAATATGGTGTTATGAATAGTGTAATTAAAAAAAATCTATAACAATATAGTTGGTAAATAAAAAGGATGCAAGTTATAAATCCTAAGTGTTAATAATTAATATGCAAACTCCATCGCAATAAAGTACATGGGCATTTTTCGGTTCTCTCCCGATGTGACATCGAAAAGAAAGGATGGAGGTGTTATATTTAGGGTTGCTTTGGTTTTTAATTAAGTACGCCGAGCTGAGATCTTGTTCGGAGGCGATGACGGATGTGAAGTTGAAAGAAAAGTGATACCGATTCATAGCCTAAATAATGTATTTAGTATAATATAATTGTTGATGTTAGAAATTAAAATAGTAAAAAGTTTCATTCTTCTAATATCCAAGGGTATTTTTTGATCAAGTTTTGCAAAAGTCTACAAGGCTTTTTCATCGGAAGTTCATACGTTTCGATTAGTATTCTCCGGATGAGGTGTCAAAAGCCTTAGCACTTACCCGATGACGGTGGGATGATCGCTAGAGAGAAAGTCTTTATGGACAGGAACAACGACTAGTCTTAGCTAAGGAGGTTTTTGTTTGATTTGGGTTGTGATTCTACGAAGTGATTAACATATTAGCCCAAAAGGCCCATGTGTAAAGCTTGGTCGGATTTCATCTATCTAAATATGTAGATTTAATGGTTTAAATTAATTTGAACACACCACACGAAAATATGATTTATGTCGGAAGAGGAATTCACAAGTGGTATATTATAAGTTTCGTAGCATCTTAGTTCGTTAATTAGCAGTGATTTATTTTTATGTTAGCATGGGAAAAGTGAAAAATCAGGGATGATAAAGTTACTCTTTTATACTCTTAAATTGTGGCTTTTGTTCTGATGATCTTAAAGTTACCAATGTGTAATGAAAACAATACATTATGTCAACCAAATAATTTGTTGTTAGTAATTAATCATCAAGGAGAAAAATTCATAAAAAGAGGAAAATCTTAGAATAGAAAAAGGATAGTCGGGTTATTTTATAAACTTGTTGATCTTTACTCTCTCATCAAAAATCTTTGCTACTTTCAAAAGGTTAGTTTGGGGTAAGTTCGAGGTTTTGGTTATTAGGCATGTAATATTGAGGATGAGGACACACAATTGTTTATGTTTGGGGAATTTTGATAGTGTAGAAATACACTATTCGTTAATACCTTAATAACCTAAATAATCCAAAACAGACCAAAAATGGCAAAATTATGCTTGTATTTGTGTTTTGTGTGTGCAGGTATGGATAAGTAAAAAATCACAAGAAAACAGTAAAAAAAACAAGCAAACACGGACACGAGAATCAGAAGAGTGCAAAAAGAAGCCAAAGAATCAAAGCCGAAGCCAGAAAAGTTAAGCCTCAGTCAAATTCAGTCAATGAAAGGTCAAACAAAGTCAACACAAAAGGACAAATCCTCAAAATGTTTCACTTTGGTCCCTCAACTCTCACAAAAGTCCAAAAATGTCCCCTCCTCCCTTATTGGGCCTACAAAAGCTTATTGGGCCTGAAAAACCCAAATGGGCCTTACCCGGATCCTAAAGCCCAAAACCTTAGCCCATTTCTTTTTATAACAACCACAAGGGCCAAACTTGCAATTCCTGAAAGTTATTTATAACTTGAAAAAGGGAAAAGAAAGACAAGGACTATTTGTGTAATATCCCAAAACTATAACAATTTTTAACTGTCGAAAAAGGGCGCGAAAACCCTTTTACTATTCACCCGTCTCCCCCGTTTCACCAAGCAGTTAAAACCAAAGGGCAAATAGAAATTGATGGGCAAGGAAGTCAATTCAAGAGCTTACAAGTACAATGGCAGGGTCATTAAAGTCAAATCAAGAGATTCATTAGCCCTCTCTCAAGCTCAAAGCCACGTCAGTAATGGAGAAAGCACAATTGTATGTGGGATTTGCACCAAACTCACTCACAAAGGAAGCACAAGCTGTCACATCAAGGAATGACAGCTTGACAATCCTTGAGTGTGCACTAATGATCAAACGGCTCTCATTTACTCTCCAATGATTGTTTGATTGGATGGCTTAGATGAAAAGGAGTGGAGAGCAAGGCAAGAGGGTCTGGAAGCTTCACCAACAGCCTATAAAAAGGCCTCACTCTTCACACACATGGGAAGAAGTTTTTACACGTAGCTTTTAATTTAGTTATAGCTTAAATTTTGAAATTTCTAGCTTAATGTTGTTTTAATCTTGTTATTTCCTTTTTAAAAGTTTTGTAAAGCAAGTTTTTCTTATTAATTGAAATGGTAGTTTTCCTTTAATCTCTCCACGTTTCTTTTTCATTAAACTCTCTTAGAATAGTCAAATGTACTCAATAAGATACTATAAGCTCCTAATTGTCTTTAAGCTTATTATTGAGCTAAATCTTACCTTAATCATATTAAAAACCTTAAAATCAGCTTAAGATCTTATTACCTTTACTTAAGAGCTTATGGAAGGGGAGCTAGCTTTGGAAGAGCTCCCATTGACTTATACCCTAGCTTATTAATAAGCTAGGGAGCTTGTAGCAAAGCTCTAAGAGCCTTCTATACTTCTGTTTAGCTGAAGTCTCAAGTAAGTTTTCATTTACACTCTTATGTCTTTTAAAATTTAGTTCAATTTTAGTTCATTAGTTAGAATTGCTTATTTGCTTATTTTAATTGCTTATTTGTGCTCATTGCTCTTTCATTATGCTTATTAGTTAGTAAATTTTGCCTGTTTTTAGCTTAATAGTATTAAATCTAGTGTTCTTAATTTCTGTCTAAAAAATTATTTAAAAACCAAATTTAGTAGTGTAATCTCTCTATAGATCTTTCATTCTTTAGCTTAATTTAGTTGTTGCGATTGTGTAATTTAAGCTTGTTATAAGCTGTTAATTATCTGGTATTAATGCTTTGTTAATAGGAATCTCAATATAAGCTTTAACTAAAACCTATCATAGTCTTAAAGGGGTGTTTGGTTTAAGCTATTTTGACTTCAAAAAGTCAAAGTGAGTGTTCAAAATGTTTTGAGGATTTGAGTTTGATTTAAGAATAGTTGTTAATCAGTTTTTATAAGTTAGATTTCAAAATACCAAAAGTTATGGCTTATTATAGGTGATCCTGCACCAGGGTATATTTTATCTAAATTTCACTTGTGAAATTTATGATCTAAGCCCCCAAGGGCTAGAACTTGCTTGCATTGTGTTTATACACTCTAGTTGAGTGTGTTCAAGTGCAGGATTTCCCTTAGGAACCCTGCACTTGAACATTTGCACTTGTGCAAAAAGCAACAGTACTAACCTAAAGTTAGTACTGTCACTTTTAGTTTAGTCCTTAATTTAGTATAAGTAGTTTTTAGCTTCTAAGATTCAAGTAGGATATAGTTTAGGTGAAACTTAAATAATATAGGTCTTAGTTTTAGGTTTCTAGCTTATTTTCTAGCTTAAATTTTGCTGTCAAAAAGTCACCTAAAAACCTCAAAAGCCAAAAACAGTTGGAACTTAAGTAGAGTCTAAATTTGTTAAATTAGCTTATGAGTCTAAGTTTTATAGCTTATATAGATGGATTTTAAGTAGTTTAATAAGTCCTTAAAGTTTTAGAGTCTAGTTTAGCTTTTTAAAGTTTTTAGCTTACTTGTCTTTTGTGCTAATTTGCTTATTTCCTGAGTTTGCTTAGTTCATGCTTAATTTCAGTAGCTTAAGAGGACCTCTAGCTTAGATTTCTTTGCATTTTTGGATTAAGCACATTATAAGCTTCCTAGAACTCTTTTCCTTTTCAATTTTGAGCTTAATTTGAGCTTGTTATAAGCTCTTAAGTGAAAATAAGCTCAAAAGCCTTCTCACTGAAACAGCTTATTAATAAGCTGTTTTAGAGCTTATTACTTAGTTTCAGTTAAAGTCCCTTTTGTTAAAATAGCTTATTTTAATCTCCTTTTTAATTTCTAGTATTTAGTTTTTCATAAAAAGTAAAAAATAAAAAAAAGAGCAAAAAGGGGTACCCACCACACTCGAACCCACGACCTCACACACACAACACCAATGACTTAACCAGTTTGCTACATTAGCTCATCCATTAGTATAATACACAATCAAATACTAGTACACACTTTCATTTCCTTTTTTATAAATAAGCCGTAGCTTATTAAGCTCATTTTAGGGCTTATTCGTTAAGCAATTTAGCTTTTCTTATTTTTCTTAAGTTCCTGCTAGTGTTTAGGACTTTTCCTGAATTTTTCATAATTTTTCATCTTTTATTTTATTTTTAATCATTTTTCGAAAGTAAAAATCTTATAAAATACATAAAAAATAGAAAAAAGTTTCAGAAAAATACAAAAAAATAGTTTTTAGTTTTATAAAAAATAGCTTTAGGTTTACATCCAGTAAAATCATTTTCACACTTTTTTAGATCTTAAATTTCATTTTTAGCTTTTATTTTAAATTTTAAAAATAGGAGTTTAATAATAAAAATAGTTAAAAAATAGTTTTCTTTGCTTTTATGAAATTTTAGACTTTTCTAAGTTTAAAAATCATTTTTCCAAATTTTTATCACTTATTTTGCTATTTTTTAAGATTTAATTAGATTAAATTAGTTTTTAATTCATAATAAATTCAAAAATAATAAAAAAAATGTTTTTCTTTTTCCTAAAATTTTATTTTGTCCTATCTTAGGTTTAGAAATTTAGTTTGCATTTTTAGGGTTTAATTTTAGTAGGCTTGGTTAATCGTCGCGTTTTATTTGCTTCCCGTATTCGTTTTAACTGTTTAATTGTTTTTAATTGTCCATTTTTAATTGTTGCTTAGTAGTCATAAATTATCAGATCATCCCTTTGCTTATTCAAATCATAATCCGGACTTAAACGAGGATTCAATTTCACTAGTCGTTGGGGAAACGACCCGGGTGATCATACTTACCCGGTTAAATATACGTATTATATATTATATTATATATATTTTTGAGAGTGAATTTTATCAAGGGTAACTTGGTAATTTTCTTAATTACTCTTCTAAAGTATAATATTTTATATATATTTTACGTGTGTTAAAACTGCTATCATGGTATTAGAGCTGCAGGAGCGATTTAGTGTTCGTTTAGTGTGCTTAATCGGACTGCTTATTCCGACAGCTTATTCCAGCAGCTTATTTGAGCTTAATTCGAGCTTATTTTGAGCTTATTCGGTCCTGATTATCTACTATGTTTATTCTGTTTTTTTTCGTGTGCTTATTTTATTTTTCAGCTTATTTTCGTGAGCTTATTTCGAGTCAAAACTGCTTATTTTTGGTCAAACAGTTAAACAGTTTAATAAGGTCAAATCAGCTTATTTTGTGCTTATTTTGCTATTCTCGGTTTTATCGAGATTGAATGCTTACGGTTTTATCATAAGTATCGTGGCAAAATTAGTATAAATTTTGCTTATTTTGCTTATTTTGATTTTCAGTAGTTTGTAAGTCATATTCAGTAAAAGAAGTTGTTACAATAGTCAAAATTCGGAGAAGTTTGTTACATGAACTTTGACTGGTCAAACTCGGTAGTGTAACTGATTTTTCAGACTTTTGACTTTCAAAATTCGACGTTGACTTTTAGTCAACCAGTCAAACTCGATTTATAACTGACTATCGAAATTGAAAGGTAGCAAAACAACAAATCTGTGCTACATACACTGCTTCTTGTCACTAAACAGCAGATCTATGATAAGTCATATTCGATAGATTGCAAATTTCATCACAGATCTAAACTAAGTAGTTATAAACAAACTAGAAATAAATCTACGTTTTCTACCGAGTTTGAAATCAAGAAAAAGAATAAAAGAGATCTCATCTATCTCATTATACATCATAACACGAAGTTTAAAAGAAAAATAAAAGATCTCAGTTTTGTTCAAGATTTATCAAGAATCTCTATAGATCTTATCACTTGAAACAGCAATCATCATCGATCTTTAATTTGAAGCTTTCACTTCTTGATTAACTTTCAAAAATAAAAATAAAAACAAGAACAACATAGTGTTCAAATCTTTCTCTTGTATTTCGATTCATAACCCAAAAAAAAACAAGAACTAATTTTTGAAGTCTTGACTTCCTGTTAAATTTTCGAAAAACCATAAAGAAAGATAACGAACAAGATTGTTCATCCCTTTCATTTGTTTTGAGTATTAAGCAATAACGAAATCAAAATCAACAAGTCAAAACCTACCTGTATTATTCGTGTCTTCTTTTCATAGGTTATCAAGAAAGGATTAAAACTTATGTTGTTGGTTTATGTACCGTGTGCTTGCAAAGTAGAGAGAAACGATATTTTTTATGATAAAGAAGATTTGTCTATGTTTCTGAAGAGAGTTGAGATAATAGATAAGAAGAGGCGTAATTTATTTTTGTTAGGCTTTGTGTAGTCGTGTGGGGTTATCACAAAGGAAGTGTGTATCTGTTTGAGAATACTTGGGAGATAGGAAGATATTGTGTGACTGAGTGAAAATATAAAAAGAGAGGCGATTTGTTTTAGGTTTAGGGTTTGAGTAAAAGTGTGTGAGTAGTTGGGCCTCATCTGTGAGTATAACGAAAATATTGAAAAGGAAATTGGGCCATTCTAATTTTGAAACACAGCTTGGGTTGGATACAAAATTATGTCGCACATACACGTTTTTGACATAACTTTGTGGTATATACACGTTTTGATAATAATTGATTTTTGTAAATTCTAATTTTGTGGTATAATTTTGTAGATCACGACGTTTAATTGCGAGTAGTTTTTTCGAAAAGTAATTGATAATTTGGATTGAATTTTTGGGTTTGTGTTGAAATTTACTTGGATTCGTTGTGCTAAATCAGGAAAATAGGATCAAATGAAAAACAACAATTATTTGTTCAAAAAGTCCAACAACAAAATACGACTTTTTTTTTAGGGGCTGCGTACATTTCTTGTAAGTGATATTGTGGGCTAATTTTTGTAACATCGAACATGCACCTACAAAAAATTTTGGATTGAATTTTTGGGTTTGTGTTGAAAATTACTTGGGTTTCGTTGTGCTAAAACAGAAAAATGGAATCAAATGAGAAACAACAATTATTTGCTCAAAAAGTCCAACAACAAAACACGACTTTGACTAGTCAACTTGAGTTGTATAAGGAAAGGGTTCGGGTTTTGGAAAACATCAAAGGGGATAACAATTATCTCAACTAATTTCTTGAGGCCGATAAACGAGCAAAACATTTTAGTCAACAAGCCCAGTCTCAATTTATTCGTGATCAAGATATCATTCAGATCTAAACAAACAAAAAAAAAAAAGCAAAGTGAGTAGGAGTAAGTTGGGTTAATTTTGGGGGAGTAAAGCTGATAAATTGGACTTAGCTGTTATTGACTATAAAAGACAAAAAGAGGAATATCAAAAGACACAAACGATTTTCAATCAAACACAGCGTGACAAAGAGGAAAAATATCTTAATGACATCATTCAGTTACAAGCTAAGAACAAAGATCTTGAAAACGTTGTTTGTAAAATGGGCAAATCAACTGAAACACTTTGGTTGCTTACAAATGAACAAAAAGCTTTTCGGGACAACTTACAAAAGTCGGGTTTGGGATATAACGGTCCTTATGTTCTTTCACAAGCTTATGCCAAAATTCCTAAGTTGTATCGTGCTTATGAACTTTGTAATAAGAATGAACAACTGCATGTGTTTGATTCTGAGGAAACTCTTGAGGATGCTGAAAAGAGTCAATTAAAAATGAACGAGTTTCAAAAAGATGAAAAAGTTCAGGAGTTAAAGATAAAACCAATCGATTACAGAAAATTGAACAAACTTTATGACGATTTTGTTCCTCAAAAAGAACTTTCTGCTGAACAAACATATTTTCCATCATCTTTTATATCTTCTGAAAAAGTTTCTTCTGAGACAAAACCAAGCATGGCATCAATGCCTAGTGCAAATCCAATGCTTGTGGATTTGAATGAAATGGAAAATGTTTTCAAAAAATTGTTTGAGTTACTAGAAAAGAATTGTAAACGAGAAAGCATTTTCTATACGTCTAAAGAAGAACTTTGATTAATCGATGTTTGTGTAGAAGCGAAATTAATTCTTCGAGAATGGCATGTCTATTTTGAAGTCTTTCAGAATCGATTTAAAAGAGATGTAAAAGAAATGAAAGATGTTTTTGTTTCAGTAGAAAATGATCTTGATGAAACTTTCAAACAAAGTGAGCTTTTAAAAGATCGACTCTTGGAAGCATCCTTTAGCTGAAATATCAAGAATCTTGTCATCAACCCATAATGTGTGGAAAATAGGAATAAGGTTTACATGATGAAACTGAAAAAGAATTTCAAAAGAGTCAAAAGATTGTTTCAAACGAGAGCACAACAGTCTGATGAACGTTTGTATGAAGCATTTGCAGTCACACAGGAATGTCAAAAAGAATGTTGAATTGGAAAAAGATTTGTCCAAAATTTGAAGGCAAAGAGTATTGCTTTGAAATAGCCATTTCAGCACAAGTCTCGAGAAATAATTCTTTGAAAAAACATTGCAAAAAAAAGAGATTTTTATGGCTTCATTACAAACTCGAGAACTGCTCATTTGAAACAGCTTATAAACGAATTATGTTTGTTCGGTCAAAGGTCAAAGAGTTTGAGAACTAATGGAATGTATGAAGTCAAAAGTAAGTGTCGATTAGATTGAGAGTGAAACTAAAAACAGTGAGTTGGAATATCAAGTGGCGTCATTAATAAAGGAGAATGAACACTTGAAGTTGACTTACCAAAGTTTGTTTGATTCAATCAAGAAGTCACGAGGTCAAACAAAAACTTCAAATGTAACACAAAATGAGGCAGAAAATCTGAAGTCTCAATTGTTTGAATTTGCTGAAATAAGTTCAATAACATTTTCGGCAAGATTAACTTTTTCAAAAAAAAGTAATTGGATATTTCTGAACTTCACAAGGAATCGGGGGTGAAACAGAATCTTTTTGAAAATGAAACAAGTGTTTTTCAAATAAAGATTTGATACTAGAAAATTCTTTAGCAAAAACAAATAAAAAGAAAATTCTGATTTTGATAAAAATACGATAATCTTGATAAGTTTTCGCCGATTGAAGAAAAAAATGGCGAACATTGGGAAAATTGAATCTTTTGATAATAAAATTGGAGATTATGTGAATCAAAGTTATTCCAGCTCAAAAAATCATAGCGCAAAAGTCCAAAAGATTTTGATGATATCAATCTTGAATTGTTGAAACAGAAACACCAAATAGTGAGGCTACTTTGGAAAACTTGAAAAAAAACACTCAAAAGTATGTTCTTGAAAGAACAAATTAGATCGAAAGGGTTGATGATTCCTAAAAAGCCGAAAAAGATCTATTTTTGAAAGAAATTAATCATTTAAGGACTCAACTTGAAAATCTGAAAGGGAAGCGTATGGAAACAAAGCTTAATAATTCTTTAATTTTGGGAAAACCACCGTTACTTAACAATGAAAGAGATCGGTTTTTGAAACAAATTGCAATGTTTTTATTTTTGGAATCAAAATTGGCATCACAATATATTCGATCTTGTCAAACAGAAAATCATTAGATTAGAACTTCGTAAAATTCTTAAGAAAGTGAAGTTTTGATTCTCTTAATCGGAAAAAATGGAACATCAATGTTTCAAAATCTTCAAAACCTAAAGAAAGTGTTTCGGAAAAGGTTCACACGGGTGAATCCTCAAAAACGTCTTTGAAAAGGGTTTCTCAGTTTACAACCTATTCTTTACAAAAAGATAGGAAGTTTTTTAAGAAATCTCAAAGTTTTGAAACATTTTTTCCTCAAAAGGGTTTTAAGTCAAGAGCTTCAAATGCAAAGAATCAATCTTTTGAAATATCACACTCTTGTTTTACACCGGTAAAACAAGTGTGGAGGCCAATTAAGGAATCTCAAACTTTTGAAGCATCTACTTCTCAAAAGAGTTTTAAGACAAGAACTTTAAAAGGAAAGAATCAAGTTTTTGTAAGACAAGAACTTTAAAAGGAAAGAATCAAGTTTTTGTTACTCCACATTCTCGTTTTACACCGGTAAAACAAGTGTGGAGACCAAAGCAAAGTCATTCGAAATCTTTCAAATATTACAAATTAGAAATGCTTTCAATGCAAAACAAGAATGACTTGGCTTTGAAAACCAAAAACAATGGAAGATTTTCAAACGCTTCAAAAACGAATTTCCAGATTGATACATCAAATGGTAACAATAAATGGAAATTTTCTTCATCAACAAGATTTAAAACTCCACATGAAACACCGAGTTTCAAAAATCAATGGAAAATAAAAAGAATTTAAATCAATCTCCCTTTGATTCCCACGAGAGTTGTTTTTCAAATGAAAACACCAGTTTCAGCTCTCGTTGGAACTCACCATCTTTTACAATAATTGACAGCCAACTTTAAAATGGATTTCAAAACTTGGCAAACCCGTGAGCACCGTGCTTAAATGGGTTCCAAAGGTTGTGTCTAAATTCGATGTCGATGGTTTGTAATCAAATGTCATGATTATAAAACCATGTCTTCAAATACAAGGAAAGTGATACGCTTAATACCTTTAAACCTTTAAAAGAAGAGAAATCATCTTCTGTTTTAAAGCAAAACTTTTTTTCAAAATTTCAAAATCTTTCAAAAGATTGCTCATTAACATGCTTGTTATTAATTTCAGATAACAACCCATGTATTTCAAATAAAAAGAAAAGTGTAAAAACTTTCAGTGCGCTTTTATCTTCAATAGAAGAGAAATCTTCTTGTCCCCGAAGCAAATTTTTTTATCAAATTCTATTCAAAAAGTGAGCTCGGGACTAACGACTTCTAAGTAAATGTCTCGCTTAGGAACTCGTTTTCTTCAATAAAGGAAAGTGTACATTCTTCAGTGATATACCAAGGCATCTTAACTCTATCCCTCAATATAATTGCGGTGGCATACAAAATGAAGTGTTTTATTATTGAGGGGGAGTATAAAGGAAAATGTTTTGAACAAATGAATAATAATCAATTTGAAAGTAGTTGTTGTCAAGTGTGTTTATATCGATAAGCGTGCAAATGGTGAAGATTGTGTCTGGTTACGACCGTTTCCTAAAATTAACAGGATGAGGAGTGGGCAATCTACTGACCATATAAAAAATAAAAATGAACACAGAGTTCAAACGTTTTTGAATCGACATACTTTGATGCAAACTAGTATTATGTCAAAATTTGTTTAGAACATTCAGAAAGGTTCCAAATCATAATCATGCTATATCCGTTTTCTCCCATGTGTTTTCAAAATCTCATATAGCTATTTTAATCCATTGATATCAAAAATATCATATGGTATGCTATTTTTGATGTGGGGAAGAAAAATGATAAAAATGTGACCAAGAAGAACAAAAGCTTAAGTGTGGTGGATTAACAAAGTGATCTAAAAGACTCCAATGTGCTCACTCTTGCCTTCCGTGTGCAAAAGAATTTTGTAAAATATCTATGGGGGCACATGTGTAGGGGGGAGTATTTCATAAAAGTGAAACTTTTAAAGTTTTAAATGTTTTGATTTATATCAAACACTTTGATTGATTTTTAAAAGGTTTTATGGTTCTGATCTTAATACCCAATAACCAACTACCTCACGATGATCAAAGAAGGAATAAGGTGGTAAGGTTAGGTATTATCCCATGATCCAACCAGAACCGGAGGGATCTACCCAGGGACATTCCATAGATAGAATAAAAGTCCTTAGTTATGATGGAGTTGAATGTGAATGGGAATAATGTCAACTAAGGCATGAGCTATCATCGGAACAATCACAACATTATATATATCTTGTGCTGTTGATTTTGAAGTAACATGCCCCGGATCCTTATTCCGCTGCGACCCATTTTGGGGGTGTTATAGAAGCCCTCCACATAACTTAGGCAGAAACTAGGTCAATACATATGCTATCGGATTTCATAAGTTGATTTCTAGTATTGAAGAATGACGTCATGGACCCAGTGATGCAATGCACAACCCTTCCCAGCCACTCAAGATTCTCTCAAAAGAATTCTTGTTTCATTGTCACGGTGATTAAACGCATAATCTATCGACATCTCACTCTGAGATTGTTGATATTGAAAAGGTGGCAGTCTGCTCCAGCCTCCGATAAAAAAACGCACTTATTGAGTCTAGAGCCAAATGAGATCAAATCATAAATCTCACACAGGACATAAAAGTACATTTGTATTAAACATCAATGATACAAAAAGTATAAGAGTCGCTTATATGTCTATGTGACATTGCATGTCTTAGTGACATTGCCGGAACATTCAAGAGTGATACTTAAATTAAGTATTTCACAATGATTGAATGGAAATCCTACCAGTGCTAAAATCAAGCCAACGCTGAATGTAGGTCACTAATTTGAAAATGATTGTTTAATGATTCAATTAGTGTTAACTAGTAATCTAAGTGATCTAGTAGTTATCGTGTTTTTTCGGAATTTGTTTTCGAAAAACACAAACAACATTTCCTTGATTTATTCAAGTAAAGTGTTGGATTACCAAGGTTACTTATGATGTCACAATATTGATAAAGGGGAGATTGTTAGAATTGAAGTTAGTAGTTGACTCTCATGTCTAGACCACACTCCACACATGACTTCACTATCGAATATTCAGGCATAACAAGATTATGATTATGTTTGATGGTCATCAAATATAATCAGGGGGAAGAGAAGTGTCCTAGCTGAATATTTCGATAGAGTGCAACAATTAGGGGGAAGACATGTGTACATCCGGGACTTAATTGACTTTGGTGAATACATAATCTAGGACTTAATTGATTTGGAGGTTATAGTTTCTGGGACTTAATTGATCTGGAGGTTATAGTTCTATCTTCTATGAGTTGTATGTGTGAAGTATGTGTTACGAATGGTTGTATGTTTGGGAGGGAAGCAGTTGAACTGCTTGTAGTCATGCGGTACGAACTGAGGGGAAGTCAATCGGGGAGATACATTTATGAATAATAACATCAACAACATCTCTACCTTTCAGAAGCAAGAACACCGTCATATTCATTCCTTCATATCTCATACTCAAAGTTCAAAGATCAAGGTCTCAAGAGAGATCTCAATGATCATCCTTTAGGGGGAGATTGTTACGAATAGAAAAATGATGATCATTAATGCGATCAAAGAGAGATCTCAATGATCGTCCCTTGGGGGAAGATTGTTAGGAATGATAAAAGTGACGATCTTATTGAGATAAAAGTCTTGTAATGAATAGAGAAATAATGTGGTGTAATAGGTTAGGTGATAGGCTCGTGACTTAAATAAAGTCACAAGACCCGACAAATAGCTAAAAGCTAAGAAACAAGAGTACCTTTCTCATTCTTGTAAAATGGGTATAAATACCCCGCCATCTCCTCATTAGTGAGGTGTGTCTTCTAATCTCATTCTAATCTTTTCTCTAATCCTCCTCCTCTCTCTTTCTCTCTCTACTTTCTATCTTTCTCTCTCTAGAATAAACACACACACACACTACACCTAAACACACACTCTATTGCTTATTGATCCTAAATTCAAGACCTAACAAGAAATAAGAGTAGAATTATAACAAAAGACTCCCCTAAGTGTTGCTCTCTTCTCCGAGTGATAATTGCAAGAGTTGACTTCTTGCAAAGTGTCTATAGAACAACCTCGTTTCCCCTGAAATCACTCGACAACAAAGAGCATTAAATGTTCATGGATAAATATACACTACAATCTAACTCACTTTCATAGGAATCACGGTTGCATTTAGCATGTGCAACAAGCCTTTTAAACCACTTGGTGCCCCAAGTGGACGAGTGAAGTCTCGTGAGGGTTTCCAGGGAACATACCCACAAAGTTCATTTACTTGTACACGGTTTTTGAAAAGGTTTCAAACTTATTTTAGTTTTTTTTCAGAAAGGGTTTTACAACGTGACCATGGGTTTGGTTACGGCGTAAACATGTGGTTTTAAAATTTTGAAATTTTGAACAAAAAGGTTACGGCGTAACTAATGCAGGACATTACGCCGTAATGATATCTGTTACGGCGTAACCTTTGTGGTTACGCCTATACAGAACCTTTATACCACATGAAAACGAGTCGAGGAGACCTCGAATTCCTATTTCTTCGTAGAGAAAACCTGCAAAACTAAGTGAGAAACCAACAAAAACCAACTAATATGCATAAAATAAAAGACGAGTTGTCTCCCGACAAGCACTTTTGTTTATTACCGAGTCTTTAAGTTAGACTCAAGAAAGAAACTACGTCTTTGCTTGGCCATTTCCCTTTTGGCCCATTTTTTCATTAATTCGGCTCTTATCGCAGCAACATTATCTCTAATTCTTGGTATTTTCTCAACTCCTAATAATTTTACCATTGTGTAGGTCTCGCCTGGACCAATAGTGTATCGAGTAACTTTAGCTTCTTCGATTATAATCGGGGTTGGTTCCTCATAAGTCATTGATGACATCAAATAACGTCTATTTTATAGCATCATTTATCCCCTGTATTTAACCCATTTTGTATAATTATTGCAAAGAATTGTTACTTAATCGTTTATATTTGAGAATTGCAGTAATTATGGAATAGTTGGTGAATATTAGCAAAAGGCGCGCATTTTGGAGCTTAAATGAAGATATTTTAAAGATTACTATTCTAAAGACCAATACGCCGTATCCATCAAGGAAGATACGGCGTATCCGTGCCTGCACTCACCAAAGACCATAAACGAAAGAAGATCAATACGTCGTATCCAGAAGATGTCAATACGCCGTATTCAAGATATAGTATGTGAATATTCTAGAAGATATCAAACGTGGTCCCTACTCCAAGAAACCCCTAATATGTAACACCCCCATTTTTGACATATAGCAGCGGAAGCTAATATGGGGTATTACTTCATGGATCAACAGACATAATCATAGAAAACGACTCATAAAGAGACGTTTTAGAAAATTTAGTTATCATTCAATATAATCAGAGTTTTACAAAACAGAGGATCCCAAAAATCTGACCATGAAAACATAAAAGTCTTCATTGAATGATATACAAGTTTGGACGTCCTCAAGCCCAATCGTCACATCAGATAGCCATAGTTTGCTCAATTACTCCGTGAATAACATGCTAAAAGGTCAACACAAAGGTTAGAGTGCAAATTCATAACAGGTTTATGATAAATAGTTAAAACAAGTCTCCACCATAACATGGGTCTTACGTTGATATACAATCCCATACTAGTAAAAAATCGAATACAAGTTCACATCATAAGTGACGTAATAATTGCAACACATACACATCATGAAACACAGTATTAATTCTGCCCTAAGCTATCAATATATCAATAACGTTAAACAACAGGAATTCACCGTAGTACGCACATTGGTTACGAGGAACAAAGGTCCCTGTGGAAAGGTAACGTGCCAAGGTTACCCAGTTTAAGTCAAAATCAAATATAGTGCTATTGGTACCAAAAGTATAGGCACACCAACGGGAGTTGTCACACCCCGATAGATCTATCCACAATATTTGTGTTCACTCGCAAGTGACTAATGGTTCATGATTAAGAAATATTGGCAGTGGAAGGTACTTAGGCAATAATATATCTGGATAGCATACAGTTAGAAAAACACTTGCATTCATGGTTTAAGCATGTATCCCCCTCGCGGGTTTATGAAAACATTAGAAGATTTAAAATGCGAGGCTATGAACTCACCTTAACAGGGAAATCTGATTGATGGCAAAAGTATATGAAATGAAAGTAACGGCCTCGTCACGCAACCTGAGGGTAATATGTCAAGTCTTAGTGTGATTGTTTATGTTTTCAAAACTTTAACATACATCTTACTTTGATTTATTAATTTATGGAAATATTGTATTACTGTTCGGGCTATCATAATTCAGAGGTCATGTAGTAAACGTTTAGGGAGCTAGGACACTTTAAATCGTAAATCCAGCAACTCGTCAAAACGTCTACCCAAATGAAACCTCTCACATGAAACTCCCTAGTAACGTGATACGTTATAGATTAAATGATAAGATTTTTATCATTTTAGGTTTCTTCAAAAGCTAGCGGATGATAAATTATGTTATATTTATAACATAATTGTTTTATAACGTTTCGATTTATGAATGATAACGACAAGTGTGTCGGGTTTTAATAAAATCGAGTCTTATAATATTTAAATATATTTTTATAATTTATATAAAAATATTACATTTTATACCTTTAAGAATGTAAAATGGCAATATATACCCTTGGTTTATAAACTTTTACAAGTTTAGTCCTTTATATATAAAGTGTATATAATTTAAACCTTTAACTTTACAACTTGGCAAAACAGCCCCTCATAGATATAACTTTGGAATAATGACATTTTCAGCCCCTCTAATTATAAATTTCAGAAAGTTATGATATATACCCCTATGCATGGAAAATGTATCGTTTTTAGTCCAAAATCCAATATATTGATATTTTTGATTTAGAAATCAATTTTGCAGGTTATAGCTTATTAGAATAAGCAAAAATAAGATGTTCTAACGTAATAAAAGTTAAAAAAAGGATTCGTTAGCTAAAAAATCAAAACGGGGTTTTAACCAAAAACGCATGGGTTTGAGGATTCAAGGCTTGAACAAGAGTTTATATAGGATCTAACAAACCTTATGAAAGATTTAAAACATATTATAAGTATATGGAACAAGATTTTGAGCTTACTTGAGCTTAAATGGGTTAAAAAGAGGGTTTTAGGTTCGTACGCCTAGAAAACGAGTTTCAAGGCTTCTTCTTCTTGGTTCTTGGCTTCTAGGGGCTTTGTACTTCTTCCTTGGCTTCCTTACTTCTAATATAATATGATTTGAAGTAATTTTGAGTTTGAATGGTGAATACTAAGAGTGTGTGTGTATGCGAGTATATATAGGGCTAGGAATGACTTAAGGACCAAGTTTTCTTGGAGTGGTGGCTAAGTAATCTTGGAGTAGGGACCAAGGAATATCTAGTGACAAGTATTAGAGCTAGGAATGTAGATTAGAGAGGTGTAAGGGTGTGAGAGGGTTTGGTTTACATAGGGTGACGAGGAGGTGTTTGTTTACTTGGTGAGCAAGTGTGGTGATGTAGGTGCTTGGGAGGTTGCTTGGTGATGTGGTGGTGAGGTCATGGTGGTGCTAGGATTCTAGCTTGAGGTGCTTGATTGATTAAAATTGGTTAAAATAAATTAAGGGTGTGTCGGATTGGTTTTTGTTTCGGTTTAGGGTTTTTGGTTTTAAATTCGAGTTAGGGTTAAGGTTTAGGATTAAGGTTTAGGATTAAGATTATGGTTTAGGATTAAGGTTTAGGGTTTAGGATTAAGGTTTAGGATTAAGATTAGGGTTTAAAATGAAATTAGGGTTTTAGGGTTTCGTTTAGGGTTTAGGGTTTTAGATTAAGGTTTTAGGACGATTTAGGGTTTAGGTATAAGGTTTAGAAGTTATGCATTGAGTGTTGTACCTTGTACTAAAGAGGTGGTACGAAATCTAGAATGAAAATGGTGGAAAATGAACTTATTTGAATTCATGCATTATTGATTTGTACATTAAGCTTAAATGACTTGTAAATTGACTTGGAGGGAAATTATATTTCATATGTTGTGTATTGTACACTTGTACACATGTTTGAAGGCTTGCACATTTATTTTATATGTATACATTACATATAATTAGGGTTTTGATATAAACGTTAACGGATAAAGTCTGTTTTGATATAACATTGTAAATGGTAAGTTAAATGGATAATGTACTTGGTAAAAATGATATTAAGATATAGACTTGACATATTAGGATGTTTACATGATATAAACATAGATAGAATTGGCATAGGTAGGTTGCGTGAGCTCGTTTAGTTTGCTATGTAAGTTATGTTACATAGTTGGAATGAATAAAGCAAAAAATTTCTCGTGAAAAAGTAGTATTAAATATAATATAAGTGGAAATTACAGTGATGAAAATTGTGGGTTGTTACATAATACGTCGTATCCAATCCCTTGGATACGCCGTATCGAACAGAATTCCAGACCATATAAATACAAAACTCAAAAACGAGTTTTAAGTGTGCTAAATAATATTCTCGATACCTAAACAATAAAAGTCGATTTTCAGAGGAGAAAAAGAGCAGAAGAGGTCTTGCAACGCATTCCAATCCATAGAAGACAATGTGTAATTCCATATACTTTTGTAATCGTTCAGTTTTTGGTATCATTCGTTAACTCGGTTAGTTTACCTTGGCTAAAACAATTACTCTTGTATTAATTATGATGTTTGAAGATTATTATGAAGATCTGAATGTTTGGTATTGTTTATCTCGATTTCTTGATTTATCGTTGAGTGCTTGTTTATGTTTATCAATTTATACTTGTTTACGTGCTTTTGTATGCGACCTATCATTCAACTGGATCTAGTGATACAGACCAAGTAATCTAGAGTCTGGGATAACTCTCCATATATTGATTTATACATCTAGAATCATAGGATCATAAATATTATCCTACTAAATCTGTGTCTAGGATACGCTTCAGGCTTAACTAGTTAATTGGATATTGCCAATGGTTTATTAAACGTGTTGACTAGAAGGTGAACCTAGATAATTCAACAAATAACGTATTGATTCCATTTTATAGTTGGACAAGTGGACTAATAGAGTATAAATCGCTGTTAAGCGGTAAGTGGGTAAAGTCTCTATGAGCTAGGATTTAACAAGATCACTATTGCTTTAATCCCTAAGATAGATTATAATCAGCAAATTAGGATGCTTTATGCGGACGCTTTAATTGTGACAGAATTAATGTTTCTAGGTCTTAGGAAGAAGTCCCGCCTAAGTCTTAAGAATGATATGCCACTTCGAGAGAAGAAATCATTGCACTTAATAAAAAAACCAACGTTCTAATCGGATTAATAATGGTTAATACAGTTTTCTATCATAAGGCTCGACCGCTCTTTTATCTTCGGTTAATTTGCTTGCGTGGGTTAAAGTGTCTTGAATTGATTGTAGTCACCAAACAAACCCGTGCCAGTCTCTCAGGCTGAAACCCCCATCCCTTTTACCTGTTAGAATTAGGATTAGAACTAACATAGGATTAGCATAGGTTTGACTTAGATTAGAATTAACATAGATTAGATAACCAAAATATAAATAAATTGAGAGATTTAACCTCGCTTCAAGTGTTCGACACCCTACTTACCATGTATTTAACCCATTTTGTATAATTATTACAAAGAATTGTTACTTAATCATTTATATTTGCGAATTGCAGTAATTATGGAGTAGTTGATGAATATTAGAAAAGGCGCGCATTTTGGAGCTTAAATGAAGATATTTTGAAGATTACTATTCGAAAGACCAATACGTTGTATCCATCAAGGAAGATACGGCGTATCCGTGCCTGCACTCACCAAAGACCACAAACGAAAGAAGATGAATACGTCTTATCCAGAAGATGTCAATACGCCGTATTCAAGATATAGTATGTGAATATTCTGGAAGATATCAAACGTGGTCCCTACTCCAAGAAACCCCAAATACTCCGTATCTAATCCCTTGGATACGCCGTATCGAACCGACTTCCAGACCCTATAAACACAAAACTCAAAATCGAAATTTAAGTGTGCTAAATCATATTCTCGATACCTAAACCATAAAAGTTGATTTTCAAAGGAGAAAAAGAGCAGAAGAGGTCTTGCAACGCATTCCAATCCATAGAAGACAACGTGTAATTCCATATACTTTTGTAATCGTTTAGTTTTTGGTATCATTCGTTAACTCGGTTAGTTTACCTTGGCTAAAACAATTACTCTTGTATTAATTATGATGTTTGAAGGCTAATACCTTCGGGTATTAGCCATTATTATGAAGATCTGAATGTTTGGTTTTGTTTATATCTCGATTTCTTAATTTATCGTTGTATGTTTGTTTATGTTTACCAATTTATACTTGTTTACGTGCTTAAGTATGCGACCTATCATTCAACTGGGTCTAGTCCTACATATTTAATGCGCTGCAACTTCGGCGCTGTTTGGGCGTAGGCTAAGAGTCCGGGATAGCTTTCCATATAGTAATATGTATAGGTGGAACAAATAGGATCACTAGTAACGTCGTGCTTGCCTCGATTGATCTGGTTGTACCGGAGAAGGTAATGGCTTAGTACTAACTAATAACATTCTGATCATTGGTATAGTTTGGATTGTGGACTACCACCTAACTCAAGTTACCATTAAGCAGTAATTGGGTAAAGTCTCTATGAGCTAGGGTTCGTTCTACATACACGGTGTCGTTCTCTAGATGTCACACCCCTAAAATATCAGAGTATAATGGCAACTGAGGGCGTGTGACTTCATGAATATCATGCTTCTAAGCAATACAGAACGACCTCTATATGGGACGTTTTAAGAAAGTTGATCACTTGT
>BQNB010023361.1:0-61902 GCA_026074375.1 Tanacetum coccineum
AAAAAAGGGTCTATGAACTCACCTTAAATAGAAATATCGAACGAGAAATCAACTAGGAAAGAACGGCGACAATGCCTCAACCGCGACCTATAATAATAGTAGTCCGCGTATTGGAAAGCTATAATAATTATAAGGAAAATGCATAGTTTGCATAAGTATATAACAATATATATATTGACATGTATGAAAGCTTATATTGTAGAATCCATGTACGCGCCAAACTTCCATATCTATACCCACTTAAATATTTCACCTTAAGTTTTAACCCCCGTTTAACCAATTCCGACTAATATGTACTTTTAATGAAAATTAACCATTTTGACCTATTTTTAAGATTGCGTCATCTAGACGCGAAAAAAAGTGAAAGACTAACTTATTAGTTGTAATTTCAGTTCTAGTTAATATATTTTACACTAATTAACCATTTAAAAGAGTTTCGCCAAGTTGGACTTTTATTATAATTTTTTTTCTAAGTTTGACTCATCAAAAAGGACCCGTTGTAATGCACTTTTTAACGTAGCTAGCCTCGCGAAAAAGTAAAACGATATTCTGAGCAACTTTTTAGTTTTACCTGAGACCCAAACTCAACAGAAAATGACGAAAATGCCCTTTTCTCAGATCTGATGCAACTAAAAAAAAGAAAAAAATGCAAATTTTATTCTATGCTTTTCGACCCGTCATTAAGCATTTTTAGACTTAGTTATCCTCGCAAAAAGGTAAAACGACATTCTAAACAACTTTTTAGTTTTACCTAAGACCGGAAACTCGACAACAAATGACAAAAATACCCTTTTTAGTTTCTGCAGAAAATTAATTTTTTATTAAAAGCTTATTGGAATTTTATAAATTGTCTTGACTTCAAATGGCCGCCAAACGTTCGTTTTAAGAGTTATCAAACGATCCATATATCAAATCGAAGCTACAGACATCCTCCACCATATTCTTGCACCTAAAATCAATTTGACACAAAATTAGATTAAAAATATTTATGATACCTGAATATGGCTATCTGATTTTCTGCATTAATTCGTCTAACCCGAAACTCTACAAAACACCAATTTCACTTCACCAAAACTTCAACACATGCCTATTGTAAACTATCTTCGTCTAATAACACATCAAATTATCAACATGCAATATCATTAATGGATTCTTGATATAAGATCAAACACATGCATTCAATATATAATTGAATCAATGTAAAAGAGAAGTAAAAAACACTTACAAACTTAATACAATGTAAAAGAAAATCTACACAATCAAACCCCTTTGGGTTTGATCTATGCCGAACACCTCAACACTAAATCAATGACCCAAAACTTAATTTTGTTACTCCAAATCTCGATTACACATTTAAAATCACCTCCTTGATATACCAATTGCACTCAATTAGATCAAAACCCTTCAAAATCAAAAATCTTGAAAATCAAGAACTTGAAAGAAAACTTATGCATGGTGGTTTTTTTTGTTAAGGAATGATGGGGATTAGTTTATAAGTGTTTTGGAAGTGACTGAAAATGGTGTATTGGGATTTTAGCAATGGTGATTGTGGTTATGTTGTTGGTGCCGATCGAACAGAGGGAAAAGGAGGAAAAGGAATAGCCTAGTTTTTATTTTGGAAATTTATGTCTGTGTGTGTGTGTGTTTTAAATAAAAAGGGAGTAAATAAAAAAAATAATAGGGTGGGTGTTTGGTTTGGCTTATTGTAGGAGTACACAAAAAAGATAAAAGGGTGTTTGGTTTTATGTATTTTTTTACTTACTCTTTATAAAACCCTTTTATAACTAACATTTATTTAAGGTCTAATGATTTATAAAAAAAACAAAATTTGACTCAGTTTCGGCAAGAACGCGGAAAATTCGGGAAACACTAAAATAAAAATAAATGAACTTCTAATGCTAAAATATGGGATTTATCGATTTCTCAAATGCTAAAACGGATAAATATTCCAACCACGACTCCAATTTGACTAGGAACGTGAAATTTCCGAATCGGGTAAAAGTAAAAATAAATTTTTTACTTAAAGGTAAAAATAAGAATAAATTTATTTACCTGAAAATACAAATTCTCACAGTCGATCCCCCTAAGGGAACTCTGGTCCCCAGAGTTCAACTGGCAGTTGTAGACGAGGTGGAGGCGAAATGATGCTGGTACTTATTCTTGAATTGATTCTCACGCATCCTGTGAACTCTGGTCCTTGACTTGAGTTCCAACGAAAATTGAATGAACAATAGTAAAAGCATCAAATATATGAAATGTGCGTGAGCAAACAGATTGGTGTCGTGAGAATCCTTAAAAAGGAAGGATAAAATACACGACTAGAAGAAAAATTGAAGTATGAAGAATTGTAAATGAGTCGAAAAGAAGTATCAAGACACCATTTGTACAAAACAATAATGATAGCGATTCAAAGTAGTAGAAGCAAAAGAATGATTCGTACATATTTACGTGTTAAAGAACCACTCCACGCGAACAGCATTTAAATAATTAAAGGAACAAATTGCGAACCGAAGAAGTCTAAAGACTCCATTCGTAAGAAAACAGATAACGATAATGATTAGATTACCAAGAAAAAGAATTATTCTACAAGACGGTTACAAATGAAAGAAAGTTATTCTCGTACGAATCTTTACAAACTACATACCCCACCTTAAGCCTACTCTTCACAAATCTTATTTACATCCAAAGGCTTCCCAATCCGAGTAAGATAAGACTAGAATTGTATGTTCAACATAGTTTATAATTTCCTTAATCAAATGAAGAGCTCCAAATTCATTTCTAGAAATAATTATAAAGATTAGAGCCAATATAAGATGACATGTCGGACAACAAAACACGATGGACAAAAACCATGTTTACGTTGGAGAAGAAGGAGTCTCCGTGTGGCATGATACTTCAAATCATAAAGTAGTAACGAGAAAAATAATGAGAACCATAGTCAATCTCTGTTCCAAAAGCAAGTGCAAAAAACGGCACAGATTCGTGGTGACGAGAATAAAGACGTTACTCTATCAACTGCAATACATCGAAGAACGATGGATTACAAGCAAATGATATGCATTACAAAGCATAATAAGGGTGTCAAACTCAGAGTTCTAAGGATAATTTAACAACAGAATTGACAACTACACCAATTTTCCGTCACTATCATAGGACTAAATAAAGTGCAAAATTCAAGTTAATCGTAAGAGATAAAAGAGAAAATACACATATTATAGATATCCTGATTTAATACATTAGTAACGCTTAAGGTGAAATGAGAAATCAAGAAGTACGCGAAAATCAGAGTGATCAATATTTATATAACACCCGATATAAAGTAAATAAGTAAGGACTCATAGATAGACATGATAGATCCGAAATCAAAAACCAAGTATCCAATACTCATAACCCATAGTAAAAAAGTAGAGATCAAACGAGAGCATAATAATGTAGATCAAGAGCATAGCGCCAGCATATTCGGGACAACATGAAAAAACTCTAAATTTTTTCCAAAAAAAGTTATACCATGTTTTGAAAAAAACCTAGTCGCTATAACTTCGACTCTGATACCTCTCTGTAACTCCCCAAAATCACGAACCTCAAAAACACGGAGATACCACTGGGGTGCACCATCATAGCATAAAGAAAAGTTAACAGAAAACGACTCTAAGTGAGATCGTTTATGAAAAGTCAACCACTTCGAATAAATTTTTATAAAAATATCAAGATACGCACATATCGCATATAAATTATAAAAAACATTTTATAAACATTTGTCGAAATGGTTACTAAAATAAAAACCATCAAAATATAAATCCGCAAATGCGGAACTCAATGCCTCATGCTGCATTCGCTAGCAAATAATTACCTCGAAAATACATACAAAACCTCAACAATAAAGTTGTGTGAATTCATAGTTTAAGTAAAAGCTATATTGACAATAATTTAGAAATGATTTCAGTAAGAAAAGAAGCGTTACAACATTTATAAAAAGGTAATTTATTTCTAAAATCCAAGTAGTGAGATCAAATAAATCAGACAAAATGTTTAGTAAGTGACTACAAGATTTAAGTAGAGGCGACAAAATAAACATATTTTCAAAATGTCGAAACAACTATTATAGCCCACCAAGCTCATGACAAAACCGAACCTTAACTGTATATGCCATCAATGCAAAAATGTCTGCCCAAAAAATATAGGGTTTCTTCCAAACACCCCAAATAATACCTCAAAAGTTAAATGCTCAATTAATAGACTAGAAACCACAAAGAAGCCCAAGCAAGAGTGTCAGTCCTGATTGATCTATCCACAATAATTTCACTTCACTCGGGTACAATATAATAATTTAACTTCACTGATAAAATAGGGACTTAAGGCAGTAGCGGCACTAATTGAGGCAATATACTAGGCATACATAACATTTTTAAATACTTGTGTCCACTAATTAAAACAAATAATTTTTAAAAGTCACGGTTCATATATAGATATTCCAATGACTCAAATCTTAGTAAGCAAACCAAGCTTTAATAAAGTTACATAAAACAATATCATGTAACACACATGTTTTTAGAAATCAGTAGTAATCAAGTATAACTTTTAATAAAAATAGTCATTAACGCTTAAGTATAGAAAATCAATGATTTACTTGGAAAACTGTCAATGATTCGACGACCCCAGAAAAAAGTTTATGAAAACCATTAAAAAAGAAAAGGTAGGCTATGAAACTCACTGAAAGCAATAAACATCGGAACGATAATTCCCAACAAGGGAAAACGCGATAACGTCTCACCCGCGACCTAAATTATGGTCCGTATAATACTATATTTATAAAAAAATGCCATAAAAGCATTAATATGTAGAAAATATATATAGATCTATATTAATATATTCCGTCCATATAGAAAATCTATTCGTAAATCCATGATGCGCTAAAATACTTATTAATACCGCACTAAGATGATCCAGCCTTAATGTTTAACTCAATTTTAAACCCCTTCCCGACTAATATGGTATTTAATGAAAATTACCGCATTTTGACCTATTCTACAGATAATATTTGAGACATGAACTAAAAGTGAAACTAACTATATATAGTTTCAAATTCACGTTCAAGTTAATATCTTATACGGCCTAATCATATTCTTCAAATGCTGAATTGACCAAAATATTTATTTTTTTATAAAAAGCTTTCAGCCAAATTTGACTTTTATTATATATATTTCTTTAAATCTGACCTGTCCAAAACGACCCGCTAAATCACATTTTCATAACTCGGACTCTAAAGCAATTTGATGTAAAACGACGTTTCGGACAACTTTTTAGTTTTAGCCGAAACCCGAAACCCAACATAAAGTAAAAACCTAGAATACACCTGCTAGTTTCCTGCAAATATTCAATTTTTCTTAAAAAAATGTATGTTAATCCTAAAAGCTATTTTGACACCGTAACATGTGTTTTTGGACTTAGATTTCATTGTGGAACGGTAAAATGGCAATTTAAACAACTTTTTAGTTTTACCCGAGACCCAAAACTCGACAGAAAATGACGAAGATGCCCTTACAAAAATCTGCAGAAAGTTAACTTTTGTTCATGAGGTGATTGGTTATAAGTTTTCCCACCTTAAAATGGCCGCCAAACGCTCGTTTTTAAGAGTTAGAAGCCGGATTTTACATCGAAACCACCGCAAGAACGAACTCTATCTTAATCTAAAGCCCAAAATCTGATTAAAAATATTTATGATATCCGAATATGGCTGTTCGATTTTATGCATTAATTCGTCTAAACTGAAACTCTACCAAACACCAATTTCACTTCACCAAAACTTCAACACATGCCTATTCTAACATATCTCCGTCAAATAACACCTCAAATTATCAACATGCAATATCATTCATGGATTCTTGATATAAGATCAAACACATGCATTCAATATAGAATTGAATCAATGTAAAAGAGAAGTAAAAAAACACTTACAAACTTAATACAATGCAAAGGAAAATCAACACAATCAAACCCCTTTGGGTTTGATCTAAGCCGAACACAACAACACCAAACCAATGACCAAAAACTTAATTTTTGTTACTTCAAATCTCGATTACACATTTAAAATCAACTCCTTGATATACCAATTGCACTCAATTAGATCAAAACCCTTCAAAATCAAAAATCTTGAAAATCAAGAACTTGAAAGAAAACTTATGCATGATGGTTTCTTTTGTTAAGGAATGATGGGGATTAGTTTATAAGTGTTTTGGAAGTGATTGAAAGTGGTGTATTGGGATTTTAGCAATGGTGATTGTGGTTATGTTGTTGGTGCCAAGGTTGCAAAAATCATGAATCTTAGCAGGGCGTCGACCACCTTTGTAGCTGGTAATCGTCAAGGCGGGATTAATAATCGTGATGTAATTCGTAATTAACAGTAACATTTCTGGCAAAATTTGGGTATTTCCGGCAAGTTTTATGTATTTTTGATGAGTTTTTGATATTATTGGCAAGCCTTTTTTCTAAAAAAAACTTGTAATAGATTTAAACCGTTACTATAAGTGATCAAAACAAGTTTACGATGAGTTTTAGATACTTCCAACAAGATTAGAAGGTTTTCGGCAAGTTTGACCACGACTGACCATCGATGATCGTCGTTGACCACGGTTGACCTATATCTTTGACCTTGTTACACTAATCGGCAAGGTTGGTGGCCTTGTAGCGCTTAATCGGCGATTAATCGGCCTTGTAGACCTTGTTTTGCAAGATCAAACAGAGGGGAGAGGAGGAAAAGGAATAGCCTAGTTTTTATTTTGGAAATTTATGTCTGTGTGTGTGTTTTAAATAAAAAGGGAGTAAATAAAAAAATAATAGGGTGGGTGTTTGGTTTGGCTTATTGTAGGAGTACACAAAAAGGATAAAAGGGTGTTTGGTTTTATGTTTTGTGGGAAGAAATAAAATATAAGGGTGTGTTTGTTTTGGGTTTAGTAGGAACAAATAAAAAGGGAAAAGGGTGTTTGGTTTTATGTATTTTTTTTACTTGCTCTTTATAAAACCCTTTTATAACTAACATTTATCTAAGGTCTAATGATTTATAAAAAAAAGTTTTGTGGTTTTGGGTTTTTAATGTTTGGTTTTTTTTATGTTTTGTGGGGTAAGAAGAAATAAAAGTATAAGGGCGATTTTTATTTCTTTTTTGCATGTTCGCACTGAATTTTTTTTCTTTTTTGTGTTTGTTTTGGGTGGGGGTTGTTATAAAGTAGGAACAAATAAAAAAGCGGAAAAAAAAAAAAGGGCTGTGTTTGTGGGTTTATGTATTTTTTTTAACCACGTTGACTTCCTTTATAAATACCATTTTTTATAACTAACATTTATTAAGGTCTGTATGATATTTATACAAATAAAACTCAATTCTGACTCGGGTTTTGGCAAGAAAAAGAACGTGGAAAAAGTCATGGTAACATAATAAAAATTAAATGAACTTCCAATGCTAAAATATCGGGATTTATACAATTATCATTTGCTAAAAATGGATAAATTTTCCCATGAACGACTCCAATCTCGATGTTTGACTCAGGACAGTGATGAAAATTCTGAAATCGGGTGTAAGGTTTAATAAAGGTTAAACTAAATAGTATATAATAAAAAAGAAATAAAAATTTTTTATTAACGGTTTAAAAATATAAGAATAAATTATAATAAAATTTATTTACCTGAAAATTCAGTATTCTCCAAGATAATTGTTGTGGAAGTAGTTTTAAGTATTCTGAATTACCCAGTCAGTACATTTCCTTGTTGATCTACTTGTCGTTCGTCCTTGTACACTTATATCAACGGGTAATAGTGTAGGAGTCTTTTTGTTAGGTGGCCTAGGTTGGTTTCAGAGTGGATTGTTTTGTGCTATATTAGTTGTTTGTTTCTTGGAATATGTCTTTTTTAGTGGGCTTCTTGCTAAAGTTCATAAGGATGTTCCATTTCCTTCAGGGTTTTTACACGTTTTTTTTTATTAATGTTTTGGGTTTATTCAAGATGGAACCATGTCTTTAATGCCTAGAATATCATACTTAGCAGCCTTTGTTTTTGTTGTGGAAGTCGTATATTTCTTGCTTGAGCTTCCTTCCCTCAGATACTCGAGATCATTATTGATGAAGTAGTCAACAGGAACAACTTGACGACCTTGTACCATAATCAGTGGTAGTGGCTTGCTAAGATAAAATGGATATTCCTTTCCTTTAGGGTTATTCCAGTCTAATCGATCAGTTAGAGATTTATAACATTCTTCAAAGTTATACTCGAGTTCCACGCGAATTTTACATGTCCCTTTGAGAAGATTGAAAGTTGGTCCAACAAGGTGTTTTTATGTTAGTTTATTAATCTTGAGATGGTTCATGACATATGCTGAGAAGTCGATAGGAGTACTCATAAGCTCATCAAAAGAAAGAGGAGGTTTTTCTACTTGAGCAATTTTGCTGATCCACGTTTGAGGTGGCCTAAAGTCAATTGATTTTCTAACATTTCAATCTAAATCAGGAGTCAGAGGCCTTTCAGGTTTCTTGAACCAGTCATGCTTTGGATCAGCCTTGACATTGGGTTGATCATCCGTATTACCTATGTCTTGTCCTTGATTCTGTGGCTCTTGAGTGTCTCCAGCATTAAACACTATCTCTTCTGCTTGTGCAAACTTGACAGTAGATTTTGGCTAAGATTTTGATGTGCCTTTGTAAGTGCCTTTGGAAGTTTCAGTCGACTTAGCCTTCTTAGATAGTTCAATGTCTTTGCTTGTTTTCCATTTCTTTAACCCTTGGTCTGATCCAGCGGAAGTGTCTTCATCTTTATCAGCATCATCTTGCTTCCTTTTCTTTACTTTATCAGCAACTCCTTCGTCCATTGCATCTTCATCCTCTAGGGTTGACTCCATAAAAGCAAGATAAGAGTCTTTGCTTCGGACTTTTGTTGAATGACTTGGATTTAGTCATTGTTTCAAACAAGGTAGTTTTCTGATCAAATTCTTTAAGTGCGGTGGTATCAGATGAAGTGGTAGTTTATTTAGGCTCTTGATTCTTTCTTGCATGCTCCATCTTGATTTTTCTGATGTCTTTAGTGATTTTCTCAGGTACATATTTTTGTTTGAGTCTTTTACAATTTTAGCTGGAATAGAGTATTCCTTAATAATATCAACATCATGTTTCTTAAGCACCTTATAGAGAGCATCATCCAGACTTGTTCCAAGGTACTCTTTTATGGCATTTGGGACTTCAAATTTGATGGTTAAAAGGAGTGTTGCATATTGATCAACAGTCATGGGCTCTTTGACATCCTTTTCCAAATTGTTAATCCTTTGATGGAAAGCAGCGAGGGTTTTAGATTCAGAAACAACAGTTGTTGAGGTTGTAGCTTCAGTTGTCGTTGGTGTTGGGATAGGTGTTAATTGTTGAAGGTGAGGAAAGAGTGAAGATAGAAGAGAAGAAATTGTTGTTGACGACATAGTTATGACTATTTCAGGTGGATTGACAACGGTATGTTATTGGATTACAGACACTGGGATGGTGAGAAGAGGTGAGGTATGTGGAACTTCATGTTGAACATTAATATCCAACATTGAGACAACTTCTGTGTCAACTGGGGGGATGTTATCAAAGTTGAGATATTTAGCAGCATAGTCAGATGAGATAGAAGAACTTGGAATTGGACCTTTAGTCTTCTATGTTGCCTGAGCATCATTACCTGCACCCTTTTAATTAACGTTTACTTGACCAGCAACTGTCATCTCCATATCACCTTTTTCTTTGTCAGCATGCTCAACATATTTCAAACTAATGTTGAAATCACCATATAGCTCTTCATATTCTTCTTCATCAAACACCTTAGATTCATCATTTGTTTCATCGTTAGTAGGTACATAGTCATCAGGAGTATGCACGAACTCATCATCTTGTTTTTCTTCTTCTTCATCATCAGATTCTATTCATTCATTATCAGTTTGTTCACGATCATCATTACTTTTAACATTATTACTATCATCATCGCTGTTATCATCAATATCATCATCATTACTATCATCATCATCTCCACTATCTCCCCAAGACTCATTTTCACTCTTAGATTGATCTTTGGGCTCATCGAGAACCCCTGGTATAGTACCAGTTCCTTCATTTATACCAGTTCTCTTTTCTTTAAGCTCATCAGGAACCTTTGGTTGAGAACCAACTCCATCATCTGAGCCACTTGCGTGAAGCATGTGAGTATCCTGCTTGCTTTTCTTGAGGACTTTCTTTAGCTGAGCAGCTTCAAGTAATGCTACATCAGAAAGTAAATCCATGCCTTTGCCTCTATCAACTTTAGCTTGTGCTTTCTTCTTTGACACATACACACCAGGAGTATCTCTGATGACAACACCAACTATTTGCATAGTGGATGACCTCTTGGCAAGTGTAGTCTTCTTTGCAGTTTTAGCTTGCTTAGTGGGTTCCGATTTCTTAGCCCGCTTAGGCTTCTGTATAGGTTCTTCTTCTAAGACAGTAGTTAGTTTGTGTGAGGGTGAAGCAATTTTCTTAAAGTTTCTTTCTTTCTTGGGAGTAGTTTTTCCAGTAGCAAAGTCAAGATAAATCTTATAAGCTTTGGAATCTTTAATAGCTTGATTAATCATATCTTTAGGAATTAGAGCTCCATACTTCTAATAATCTTGTGTTTTGGAAACAAATTTCAATGTACCCAACAAGGTATCATCAAAAAATGTGTGAAGATTTATCCTGTTCCTCATAGAGATAGTTTTATCCTTAGAGATGAAATGACTGATGATAACTTTAGTGAATCTTGGGTAGGGCATGTTCTCTTTACGTGCGGAACTTATTTCTCTATTTTCTGCTTAAAACATAAAATCTTCTTACAGTAAAGCAACATAGTCAACATTCTTCTAGTAGAACATTCCCCACAAGATTTGAGCTCTTGAAGGCCAGAGTCTATCAAGACCTGTGGACTTCCTAAAGATGCACCTATTGATGACAACAGCAAATGTTCTCCAGGGCTGGTGCATATGATCTGTATGGATCTCAAATAGCATATCACACTTGCTTGTGTAACCGAGTTCCTTGATAAATGGAACCATTTCTTTTTCGGAAGGAGGTTCAACAAAATCTTGGTTGGGGTGTCAGGGATAAATTTGGAGGATCTCACCAAATACTTCAATGTCAATTCAGAACTTTTGCTTATCCAACCTGAACCGGTATGCATCTGTATCTTTGATCTTCTTGACGGTATTCCAGAATTGATGCATATATACATCAGGAACTTCAGCAGTGATCAAGAAAGTGGGATGGCATGAAGAGAGTTTAAGAGCATCCAGTATGACTTGATACGTGGTTTCTCTTTGTGGTTTGCTAAACTTAATTCTCACATTGTATTTTTCAATCTTGAGTTGTTTCTCGAGAGCAACCAAAGCATTGTCAAGAACAACTTGTTGAGCGGTAACTAGATTCATGTTTCTGCTAAATTTTTTTAATACAGTTTATATACAAACAAATTTATATATAACTGCTGATCAATTTGATTCATGGGGAGGGACTTTAGGAAAGAAAATTACAATCGTTAGCTAGACAGATTTAACACATTTTATTAGGCATTCAATCAAAATAGAGAACAAAGGATAATAATTAGAAAGTCAACTTATTGGGTCAACAAACTAACAATTGTTCAACACAGTCAATTTAGCAACTTACATATGAAATAAAGAAGGATTAACCTAAAATAAGTTATCTAGTGAAAACTTTTAGGCATAAATCATCTCTAATATTTCTATGTATCAACTACCCCCTAAAAGATATGTGTAAATCTCCCTCTAAATGAATGTATGTATAAATCGCCCCTTAAATGGCATGTGTATAAATCACCCCCTTAATAACATATGTATAAATTTCCACCTCTAATGAATGTATAAATCTCCCCCCTATATAGTATGTATAAATCGCCCCCTTTAGTTGACATATAACTTACCCCCCTTGTTGTGGTTGTCGTAAGGGACTTCTACAAGAAGTTTTACAACTCCCTAGGCAGTGTACCTAATCGTTGTAGCGTAGTATAGGTAAGCCTCGGGGGTTGTTATCATTCTCTAGGAGAATAGGTTGGGAATGCTTGATCACGGTCTAACAGAATTCTATGGGTTGAGGGTAGATTATTTTTGTATTTTTATGTTTATAAGAAATAAGTAAATCATATGTTTGAGAGGTTTGGTTGGTTTTAGTTATTAAACTAAATAATAATCTAAGCTACTGGTGATAAAAATATTATAAAAGACTGTGTTTATTTAATCAAGTATTACTCCCTAGATTTCTTCTCATAGTGTTGTTGCTATGTCACACTTGTGATGATCTATGTACTAATTTTCTAAGTCATGAACGAATTACATGAACCCGCCGTCAATTTAATATTCCGTTAAGGCAACACACAAGTAAGGTAGTATGAATACTATTACAAGGCCCCTAAGAGGTTATTAAATGCAGTTGAGGTATATTAAGAGTGGATCAACTATATAAGGGGCAAGGTAGTATGAAGACTGTTACCCGCTGGCATCCTTTCTACACAATCCTATTTTCCTAGACATATCAATAACGATACAGACAAAAGTTGGTTTTCTAAGACCTAACATGCATATTCATTACAAGAACAACACCACTAAAATCTAAATCCTAGGTTTCATACAAGCATAAATAAACACAATAGAAAGTTTAGTCAAGCAAGTTAAAGATAAAGCAAGAACATATAAGAATCACACAACAAGACATATTGACTGATTAAAATAGTCTTACTTGATTAAAACATGAATTGAAGGAAGTACAATAGGGTTTTGAGGCCCTAAAATCGTCCCTAATAGCTGCTAAACGAACTAGGGTTCATCCCTTTCTTTTACTCTAAAGTTACACTCCTAAAACCCTAAAAACGGATTTATATATATAGGAAAATCACTACGACGGCGTCGCGTTTTAATCATGACGCCGTCATGAATAGAATATTCTAGATAATGGGTTGGGTCGTGCATTCTAATGCCGTTTTGAGATCTTGTGACGCTGCCTTGGTATGAGTTGTGACGATGTCACGTGTAATTTGTGACGTCGTCTCTAGCTTCTGAGTAGAAATTCTTTAGAGATGTTGGTGTAGGTTCGTAGTCTTGTCCGTTTCTTCTCCAAATGAGCCCAAATCACGTGTATTTCCTTCAAATGCCTTCCAAATGATGATTACCTGAAAAGGAACGATTAAGTACCTATTTTAGGCATAAATGCACAATTTAGGGGGTTAACGACCCCGAAAAAGTGTATAAAATGACACCTCATCAAATACCCCTACACTTAGGATTTGCTTGTCCTCAAGCAAATGGTCTTTTCTACCTAGACAATAGCAATATAAGGGTCATTTTACCTACTCTTTAAAAGTATTTTACAACACAACCTTCTAGACCTTGTAGTTAAAAGCACGAAAAGTGTATACTAACACCTCACATAAGTGTTTGGGATTCTCTCTTTCACTCGGGTGTATAATAAATTATAACATAAGGGAGAAATAGAAAATTAGCACTCATTACCTGTCATAGCATATAAATTACCATAGGCTTGGTAAAGGATCAAACCTCCACCGCTAGGTGCAAGCATTATTCATTACTATCCAAGAGGTCTTTTAAAGGGTTGTGGGGTGTAGGTGTAAGATAACATATAATAGAAACGAAAACGGATGGGATACATTTGGGTGGCTTTGGGTGAATTTGGAGTGGAAGGGTTAGCTAATTATTTATACGAATACACGTTGGTTTGGTTGCTAAGCCAAGACTCGGACGAAGATATACAAACTCTACACAACTCTACATCAATCTTTTTTTTTTCTTTTCTCTTTTTTTTTGAATAACATAATACATCACTTGAGATTTTACATGCTCGATATTTACAATCTAACTAATGACCCGTTTTGAGATGGATCAAAATAACATGGAGATCATCTAACAAACGTATGGGGGTATTGACTTAACTTTTCTTCCCCATTCTTCTGCGAAATAAATACTACCATGAATCCCAATTGTCCCAAAACAGTATTTACAAGGATAAGGACTTAGCAACCGTGTACTCAATAATTAACTTGGGTTAAACACAATAATGTACTAAAAGTGAGTACATACAAGGTAGGCTAAGTCAATTTGGGTGTAACGATTGGTTTAAAGGTTAACAATGCTCTTCATTGATAATCTGGAATCCACCAGAAAATTACGAGAACCGTGAAAAAGGATTTCAAAAATAAAATAAGTGTTTTGTCACAATTTTGACTTTCCTGCTGGGTAGAATAAGAGTAAATTTTGACTCGATCGAGCGTGTTGAGCTCTAGCTTGTTCCTTAACTTTTAGACTAAGCGTTCGCGAATATTCGCGAAGAACGAAAAATGATAGTGTTAAGTATGAGTTGGATGCTAAACAAGGATTATTTGGAAATCTTAAGAGCTCATGTGTGTAATTTGTCGCTTTTTCTCCCATAAGCTCTTAACCTGATTAATATACGTGCTACTTTTGGAAATTAAACTTAAATCAATAATTTTTATGTAGTATATAGCAAAAACTTTAGCCTTAGTTCAAATTTATACTTGAATTTTTCAAAAAGACGTTTTCCCTATATATATATATATAAAAAAAGATGATGAAAAATGCAAAAATATAATAAATATAAACTGTGGGCTGATAAAAGTTTGTTGCATCTTGCCGGCTCACAACCGATGTTGCAGCCTTCTAAAGAAAGCCCATAGTAAGAATAATAATCCGAGACTGATAAAAGTTTGCTGCATCTTGCCGGCTCACAACCGATGTTGCAGCCTTCTAAAAGGTCGAGGGTTACAAATTGCATAAATGGTTAATATTAAGTGTGAATAAAAGATCTCTTTTTGTTAAATTCAAATATGCTTTTGAACTTTGGCTATTCTATTTTATAATATATGTGCATACGGAAAACCTAAGAGCTTATGAAACCTAAGGTCCGTGAGTCCCGATACTAGTCTCTGTGGGGTGTTGTTAGCCTCAAAATATTGAGCCGAACTAGAAGTTCGTTCATTACGTGTACGGGTCTCGGTCATTTAATTAGTTAATGTTGTAATAGTATAATATCGGGAATCGGGCTCGATAGATAATCTAATATTGTATATGTTTTGGGTTTAATCCCAAGCAAAACCCGAGCCCGGGTCCTAGTTAAATATCCTGCGCGTCATTTAACGCGACGGGGTATATAAACTCTTTTCTATTTAGAAAAGAGTTAGTTGTTTTCATTCTAAATCTTTTCCTTTTTCCAAAATTCTCTCATCTCTCTCTCTCTCTTCTTTCTCTCTCTAAAACAACTCACCTCCTTTCTCTTTTCTAGATCAAATTCGTGTATGATATATATGTTATGAAGTGATTACGGGATCCTACAATTGGCATCAGAGCTTCAAGGGTGGATTTGTGTTTGATTCTTGTGGTTAATTAGCAAATTTCGTGGCTTATTTTGGTTCTAAATACCCCACGGCTCAAAATTCATTTTTGGGCTTGATTGGCTGGTTAATCGTGGTGTTTTTCGTGTGATATAAGCTAAGGATGATACATTGTTACTCCTACAAGTGAAATCTAGCAAAAAAGGTTCGAATTTCTTTAAGTGTTCTTCGTGGAGAGTTGCTACTTTTTGGACGATCCACAAAGATATACATGTTATTGTATGTTTAATCATCAAATACCTACTTAGGATTACAAGTATCTAGCTTATTTTCGTGGATAAAAAGCTTGTTTGGCTCGATTTTGCTCAAATCGTCCTAGTGTTCTTGGTGGAGAGTTGCTTATTTAATTATATCTCTAGCCGGCGGTTTGACTAGCTAGGGGACAAGATCCACGTTTTTAGGAAAAGGTAAACAGCGAGTTGCCAAAACAGCGAGTTGCTAAAACAGCGAGTTGCTAAAACAGCGAGTTGCTAAAACAGCGAGTTGCTAAAACAGCGAGTTGCTAAAACAGCGAGTTGCTAAAACAGCGAGTTGCTAAAACGGCGAGTTGCTAAAACGGCGAGTTGCTAAAACGGCGAGTTGCTAAAACGGCGAGTTGCTAAACGGCGAGTTGCTAAACGGCGAGTTGCTAAACGGCGAGTTGCTAAACGGCGAGTTATCAAACAGCGAGTTACTAATTGGCAGCGGTTTACTAAGAATTTTTTGTGTGAAGAAAAGGGTTTCAGTAAAACAGCCATAACTTTTGATCCGTAAGTCCGTTTCAGGCCCGTGACCTCTCAAATCGAAGAGAAAAACGAGACGGATCACGCTGTAACCACCCTTTAGCTGGTTACGGATTTTTCAAAGCCCAAAACACTCGTTTACTATGATTTTTTGACATTTTTCAGTTTTTTGGAATTTGTGTTAGACTTGTTTTTGTTCTAGCTCACGGCCCATCTGTATTTCAAGGCAAGTTATTTTTTGACATTGAAGACAGTCATGGACCCAGTGACGCTATGCACAACCTTCCCTAGCCACTCAAGGTCTCTCAACAGACTATTGTTTTATTTCTCACGGAGATTACACGCATTTCTATCAACTTTCTCACTCCGAGTTAGTTGATATTGAAAAGGTGACAGTCTGCTCCTGCCTCCGATCACTAAAATCAAAGTGCACTATTGAGTCTAGAGCCAAAAAAGATCATCCATAAATCTCATTAGGACACTTGTCAAAATTACGCTTGCTATCTCACATAATGTGAATAACGAGAAATATATTAAGAGTCCTACGCATTATCCTTGTGATTTTGCTAGAACATCTGAGTGATATAATTCACAATGAAGATGGAAATCCTGCTTGAGCTAACATCAAACAAGCTCATGGTAGGTGACTTGTGCGATTCTATACGAATCAAACTTGTGACAACTGGAAAGAAATGATGGTGCGATTCTATAAGAATCAAACTTGTTCCAGGTTATGAATTGACGATTGATGATGAATTTTTGAAATGATTAACACTCTCGATGTGTCACAAAATCACTTTAGCAAGTGACACATCGATTGATTTTCAAATCAATTTTTCTATTTCAATCGGTGAGACAGTAACTCAATGGTTCACTCTTACCGTGCTGTCTGCTTTGAGACGTTTCGGTAATGAGAACATGCTGAGTTTAATAAATCTAATGCATAGGTGTTAGAAAGATTCTATACTTCAGCTGGAAATCCTATCAAGGAGATTCTTCTTAAATTGAATCTACCTGATCACAGGTCGATCCTTACGGATTCAAAGGTTACTCCAAACGGGCAAATGACAAAGCCATATTCGTCTCCCCGCTTTACTGCTAACTGTTATAATGCAGGATACTTAAAGATGGAAGTGAAGGTACCGAATTCCAGCTGACTCACAAGATTCATAGCCACATGCTCATACCCGACCGACAAACATAAAGACATCATGAAATCTCAAGTACATGTTTTAAGACTTCCGCTACTCCCCCCCCCCCCCCCCCCCCCCCCACCCCCCCCCCCCCCCCCCCCCCCCCCCCCCCCCCCCACCCCCCCCCTCCCCCCCCCCCCCCCCCTCTAATACCGTACGTCTTTCTTGAAGTGACGAAGTATTAAAGTCAAAGAATTTCAAAGAAGTTTTCGTCACTCTGATACCGAACGTCTTTCTCGAAGTGACGAAGTGTTATAGTTAAAGAACCTCAAGAAAGATGCAATATTTAAGCTTTTCAAGATAACATATCAAGAAAGGTATGAGCATGTTGTTCCAGAAGTCACAAGTTCACAAGATGGCAAAGTTTACAAGATGGCGAATCAAGATTATGTTTGGTTGATGATCTCAAGGTGTTCAAGATCACATTTTTCCATTCAAGTCAAGATAAAAGAACAAGCTCAAGCCTAAAGTCAGTGATCACTACATCAAATCACAAGTTAATGATAAAAGTTAAAGACTACGAGCTCAAGACTAAAGATAAAGTATAATATGCTAGGTTTAAGTTTTTGTAAAATGGAGTAACCTCCCTTGGGGGGAGATTGTTAGGAACACGAAAGTGTCGGCCACTTCCATAGATAATAGTAGTTAGCTCGTTAAGTTAATTTTTGGAAACTTACTAGGATAGTTAGCTAAAGCCCATGGACAAACCCATGAAGGCCCAAGCCCATGTACACATGTAAGTATTTATACACCTCTCAATGCCTTGAAGAGGTGGTTAGTTGGTTATATTTTCACATGGTTATGCATCTTATGTTCTTGTCTTTCTTTCTCTAAAATACTTCCTTCTGTCCCTCTCTCTCTCTCTCTAGTTCTTGTTGTTAAAAGATATCTAATATTATACAGTTGAACCTAGCAAAACCGGGTACATAAACAGCGAAGAAGCAGATGATACTGATGAAGAAGTTGAAAGCAAAAAAGAAGTCAAGGAGGAAACTAAAGGAGAACCCGAAAAAGAAGAGGAAGATGACCCGGAACACTTCGACACTTTTCCCACTATGAAAGAGTTAAGGTATCATAAGTGGCTTTTGAAAAATCCTCGGCCCGCATGGGTAAAGGCCAAGATCAGAACAGAGAACGTGAATAATGTAAAGTTCTCATGCATGATTGGCCAATTCAATAAAGAGCAAGCCTATTTAGATTTAGAATCACCAATCAACGTAATGTACATGCTTCATTATAACTAGATCATGAGTAACAGGTTAAAACCAAGAAGGAAACCTTTAAAGCCTAAGAAAAACTGCAACTTCATTAGGAGAGTAAAGAGGCTAAAAAGTTTTCATTGGGAACTTCACTTACAAATGTGACTTCATGGTGCTCGAAGATACGACTAGTGTTATTGATCATTACCTTGGATCGGTGATATTCGGAAAGCCGTTTGTGGAAGCAACCGGGCTTGTCTATAATAAAGAAGAGGGAACAGTCGTGTTTGAAAGAAATAAGGAAAAGATTGTGTTGAAAATGCCCCACAAAATGAACATGTTTAAACACATAGATTTTGCAGATATACACACCGATCGCATTCCTACTTTCATCGTAGAGAGTGATGATGATAACTGTGAGAAAACCCACTAGTCGGACAGCTTAGATTTAGGACCCGAATACAAGTATGACGAGTATGTGTGCATAGCCATTCGAAGTTCGATGGCCACAAAAGCCAGAAGGAAGATTAAAAGAGAAATCACGTAAGGACGTGTGACTTCGAGTCTAGCTACAAGAATCGTAAATAAAGAAAAGTGCTTTTGGAAGGCAACCCAATATTTACTTTCCCGCACTTAGGAGTGTCTTGTGTTTTAATTCTTTATTGTTTGTTTTATTATGCTTGAATTAGTTATAATCATGCTTTATTTGTTTGTAACTTCGTATTATTTGTAATCAAAGGTATTTTGCAACAAAATAAGTGTAGGGGAAATATCCGGTTTTAAGAACCCAATTCAAACATTTAAAAATAAACTATTTAGATTAATTCGCGTCAGTTTCCGAGTCATATGATTATAATGACTAATTCTAGGTTTTTATGTAGTGCTTTCTTCATTTTTGACTTATAAAAATTGCGTGCAGGAAATTTCTCATTAAAAACGAAGAAAATTTTTTCACAGACGCTAATCCTGAGGGTGTCGCGTCTCCAGCTATGTAAAAAATTCGAGTTTTTTCTAGTATTCCTAAAAAATAAAACGTGCAATATTTAAAATCTGTAATTCTTTTGTAAACCTGCAGAAAAACCTATGATTATATCATTACTCTTATCCTATCTTTACTGCTTTAGTAGAGTCGAAACCCTAAACTCTTGTTGTATATGTATATATCCCGCCGATTTGATACTTGGTGTAGTTGTCTTTGTCTTTGATTACAGGTTATATTTAACGAGAAGAAGCTTGGAAGTTCTGAGGAAGTTTCATTGTATAATTCTTAGAGGACGATTTAACCAGTTATCACATGTTTCTTCTCCATTATTGAGTAAACCAAGGGAGTACTAGTTTCTTTTACTTGTTTTCTTTTCCCTTTATTCTTTTTTACGGGTATTTCTACAGAACATTAGGGAGAATGTTCAACTTAAGTGTAAGGGGAAAATAAGCCTTAGAAACTATTCCTTCAATTGCCATTTGCTTTGCTCCTTAAAATGATGGGTAATATATCAAAACATAGCATAAAAAGGTAATTTTGACCCAAATTTAATTTTTTTTATGACACATACCGACGAAAACTGAGTATTAATAGCGTCTCATAGATAGGAATGTGTATGACTAGCACAAAAACCCTTAAAATTCCACCCCAAAAATGTGAGGTTCGCCTTTAGATCTTTAGGAATTCGGGTATCCATTATTGATACCCAAGATAGTTTATACCTTTAGCTTGTTCGAGTTAAGGTTCGAATACAGACGTATGTGTCTATTCCGTCGTTACGGATGTGTATGTATGATCTAGGTCGCCTTTTCTGGAAAATTGGTATCGTTATTAAATTATATGAGTGTACCAGTAGTATATTAAATTCTAGAACTTGTTTTTGTGATGCATTCCGAGACCGCATAGTGAGTATTAGGATTTGCTAGATAAGAGCCACTAGGATTAACCCATGTTTTAAACCCGTAATTGTTATTATGGTCACACCGATCATATAACTATCCCACACCCTTGCCATGCACTCATCTTTAGTGCAGGATACCCCTAGTACAACCCTCTGTGCCTATCCTTTTTCACAGTTCTCATAATTTTTTGGTTAAGCCGAACTATTAATGAAGAGCATTGTCACCCTTAAACCAATCGTTACACCCAAATCGCCTTAGCCTACCTTGTATGTACTCGCTTTTAGTACATTATTGTTTTAACCCAAGTTAATTATTTGAGTATACGGTTGCTAAGTCCTTATCCTTATAAATACAGTTTTGGGATGATTGGGATTCATGGTAGTAATCATCTTATGAAGAATTGGGAAGATTAATTTTATTACCCCAACAGAGCTTAATCAGCCCTAATAAGTTGATCCATCTCAATTCGTGTCAAAGGAAATAGTCGCTATAAAGTATGTAAAAGCTTCAAGTGTAGGGTGCATCTATAAACCCATGTTAAAGGTATTATGTTATTCAAAAAAAAAGAGAAAATAGAAAAGAAAAAGAAAGAGATTGATGTAGAGTTGTGTAGAGTTTGTATATCTTCGTCCGAGTCTTGGCTTAGCAACCAAACCAACGTGTATTCGTATAAATAATTAGCTAACCATTCCACTCCAAATTCACCCAAATGTATCCTATCTGTTTTTGTTTCCATTATATGTTATCTTACACCTACACTCCACAACCCTTAAAAAGACCTCTTAGATAGTAATGAATAATGCTTGCGCCCAGCGGTGGAGGTTTGATTTTTTACCAAGCCTATGGTAATTTATATGCTATGACAGGTAATGAGTGTTGATTTTCCATTTCCCCATTATGTTATAATTTATTATACACTCGAGTGAAAGAAAGAATCCTAAACACTTATGTGAGGTGCTAGTGTACGCTTTTCGTGCTTTTAATTATGAGGTCTAGAAGGTTGTGTGGTAAAATACTTTTAAAGAGTATGTTAATTGACCCCCATATTGCTATTGTCTAGGTAGAAAAGCCCATTTGCTTAGAACAGCAAATCTCAATTAGGGTGGTATCTTGATGAGGTGTCATTTTATACATTATTTCGGGGTCATTTAACCCCTTAAATCATGCAAATACCCCCAGATTATGTGCTTAATCATTTATTTTCATGTTTTTAGCACTTAGATGGCATTTGGAGGAAATACACGTGACTTGGGCTCATTTGGAGAGGAAACATATGAGATTATAGGCCTACACCAAATCCTTGAAGAAATATTGCTTATAGAAATGTGGAGACGGCGTCGCAAGCATATAGCGACGCCGTCGTGATCTATTGAGTGAAGGCCTCTAGAATTTAGATACGGTGTCAGGACGTGACCGACTTAAAGAGGATCTTGAATCATCCACGTAGCGACGGCGCCAGGACCATAACGCGACGTCGTCGTCGTGATACCTCTATATATACAAAACCGATTTTAGGGTTTTAGCGTATAACTTTTGGGATAACTGTGTTTAACTTAGGGAGACGAACCCTAGTCCTTATAGCAGCTTTATAGTTCATTTTTAGGGCCTCAAAACCCTATTATACTACCTTGGATCCATGTTTTAATTCAAGTGAGGTATTATCCATTAATCATTTAATATGTATATGTTTGTTGTGATTGATTCATCTTTTATACTTTCTTTAAAACAAGCGAGCTAAACCCACCTTTGTATTTGGCTTATGATAGCATGAAATTGGATTTGTAGATCCTTTTACTGTTGCTTCTTGTTGATGAATGTGCGCGTTAGGCCTTAGAAAACCAACTTTTGTCTGTATCGCTGTTGACACATCTAGGGAAACGCGAGTGCGTAGAAAGGATACCATAGGGTAACAGTCTTCATACTACCTTGCCCCTTATATGGTTGATCCCTCTTAAGGTATTTCACACGTATTTAATATACTCTTATGGGCCTTGTAATAGTCTTCATACTACCTTACTTGTGCTTTGCCTTAACGAAATATTAAATAGACGACGGATTCGTATAATTCGTCCGTAACTTAGGAAATACTTACACATTACATTACAAGTGTGACAAGGAAACATGATTAGAAGAAACAATCTGATAAGTAATGCATGATTAAGTAAATATATTCATTTATCATAAAGTTATCACCAGTAGATTAATTTATTAATTAATTTAGTTAATAGTTTATCAACCCAACCTCTCAAACCATAGATTTACATGGTTTCCTATAAATATAAAAACACAAAAATAATCTTCTCTCAACCCCTTAGAATTCTGTTAGACCGTGATCAAGCCTTCCCAACCTATTCCCTTAGAGAATGAAAACAACCCCCGAGTCTTGGCTATACTACTACTACAACAGTTAGGTACTCTTCCTATAGAGTTGTAAAATTTCTTGATGAAGTCCTACGACGTCCGCATCAAGTTTTTGGCGCCGCTGCGTCGGGAATAGTTAGGTTTTGATCATAGTTTAACATAGTTCTACTTGCTTGAATCCTTTAAAGTGAGACTTTAATTTCCGCATATTAGCTTTCTCGTAGTCTATCTTTTCTTTGTGTTAATTGTTTTGTAATCCATTCTCGTCAACCAATCTCCTCCTGTCAAGATCATTCATTAAAACTTTCACCGACAACATCGCACTACAGCAGAGCAGTTAAGTTCTTGAAATGGATGTAGTGCCTATTAGTGCTAGTAAACCCAAGAGAAAAGCGAACAAATCTGTTGCAACACCCCATAAGAAAACAGTTGCATCAGATACCACTATTCAGAAATCCAAGAGTTATTATAAGAAGTTGTATGAGAATACAAATCAGGAATGGAAATGGTGGATAGCTAAGAGATGTCCATCAGTTTATACATGGACACAAAAGCCGCTTAGGACCAAAAAGATATGGATGCCTAAGATTAGGAAAGATGATGAATCAACAAGTATTAGTCCCACTATAGACATTGTCTCTAGGATAACTAATGTCTTGAAGATATCAAATTCCTTAGGATCCAATTTGTCCAATGTTCCATCGTCCTCTAACTCTCTTGCAGATTGTACAACTCATCCTATTCATTGTTGACTCTGGATGCACAAAGCACATGACGGGCAATCTCAAGCTGTTGTGTAATTTTGTAGAGAAATTTCTGGGTACTGTTTGCTTTGGAAATGAACAATAAAATGACGTTTGATCGCAACAGATCAAGCCTCGGTCTTCACGAAATGACAGGAAACCTTCAATAAAACATCTTCACATCTTTGGTTGCACTTGCTACATAACTAGAGATGGGGAAAATCTGGATAAGATGAAAGAAAAAGGGGATCCATGTGTCATGGTGGGATATTCTACTCAGTCGAAGGGATATCGTGTTTACAACAAGAGAACACGCTTGATAGTTGAATCCATTCATATCAAGTTTGATGAAATCAAAGAAATGATGTCTGATCACAACAGTTCAGACCTCGCACCACAACGACAAGAGATGTCTGTTGAAAATGTCTCTTCAGGCCTCGTTCCTCAAGGACAAAAGGCGTCAGATTATGACAACTCTGACCCCGTGCCCCCAAGACAAAATGTTGTTCCTTCAGCAGAAAAGCCAGATTCGTTACAACAAGGGTTAGAATTTCTCTTCAGTCCTTTACTAGAAGAATATTACAATCCAACACACGGTCTCGCTGAGGAAAACAACAATGATCAAGCACCGAATGCATCGTTTCAAGAAGATGAATTTATCAATCCTTTTTGTACACGGGTACAAGAAATTGGTGAGTCTTCCTCACGCAACATTGATAATACCGATGTGCATTCATTTCAACCACAAAGTCATGATTACCGATGGACCAGAGATCATCCATTAGAACAAGTTCGTGGAAATCCAACCATGCCAGTTCAAACAAGACGACAGCTTGCCACAGATCCTGAAATGTGTATGTTCTCGCTCACGGTGAGTATTGTCGAACCGAAGAACATTAAGGACGCAATGGCTGATTCTGCATGGATTGAAGCAATGCATGAAGAACTTCATTAGTTCGACAGACTAAAAGTCTAGGAACTAGTCGACAAACCATTTGGCAAGAGGATTATAAAGCTAAAGTGGTTATGGAAGACCAAAAAGGATGAAGATCAGACTGTAATTCGCAACAAAGCACGACTTGTAGCTAAAGGTTATGCTCAGGAAGAGGGTATTGATTTTGAAGAATCATTTGCACCAGTTGCTCGCTTGGAAGCAGTTCGGATTTTCGTTGCCCACGCAGCACACAAGTCTTTTCCAATCTATCAGATGGACGTGAAAACGGCATTTCTTAATGGTCCACTGAAGGAAGAGGTTTACGTTGCTCAGCCATGGAAATTAACAAGAGAAATTATTTCTGATCACAACAGTTTAAAACCTCGCCACCACTAACATCGACAAGAGATGTTTGTTTGAAAATGTCTCTCAAAGCCTCGTTCCTCAAGACAAAAGGCTCAGACTAAATGACAACTCTGACCCCGTGCCCCCAAGACAAAATGTGTTCCATCAGCAGGAAAAAAGACAGATTCCGTCACAACAGGGTTAGAAATTTCTCTCAGATGCCTTTACTTTAAGAATATAACAATCAACACAATCGCACACGATCAAGCTGAGGAAAACAACAATGATCAAGCACCGAATGCATCGTTTCAAGAAGCTGAATTTATCAATCCTTTTTGTACACGGGTACAAGAAATTGGTGAGTCTTCCTCACGCAACATTGATAATACCGATGTGCATTCATTTCAACCACAAAGTCATGATTTCCGATGGACCAGAGATCATCCATTAGAACAAGTTCGTAGAAATCCATCCATGCCAGTTCAAACAAGACGACAGCTTGCCACAGATCCTGAAATGTGTATGTTCGCACTCACGGTGAGTATTGTTGAACCAAAGAACATTAAGGAGGCAATGGCTGATTCTGCATGGATCGAAGCAATGCAGGATGAACTTCATCAGTTCGACAGACTAAAAGTCTGGGAACTAGTCGACAAACCATTTGGCAAGATGATTATAAAGCTAAAGTGGTTATGGAAGAACAAGAAGGATGAAGATCAGACTGTAATTCGCAACAAAGCACGACTTGTTGCTAAAGGTTATGCTCAGGAAGAGGGTATTGATTTTGAAGAATCATTTGCTCCAGTTGCTCGCTTGGAAGCAGTTCGGATTTTTGTTGCCCACGCAGCACACAAGTCTTTTCCAATCTATCAGATGGACATGAAAACGGCATTTCTTAATGGTCCACTGAAGGAGGAGGTTTATGTTGCTCAGCCAGAAGGGTTCGTTGATCCAGATCATCCAGAAAAAGTCTACCTTCTAAGGAAAGCTTTGTATGGATTAAAGCAAGCTCCAAGAGCCTGGTACGATGACACTATCAACTACCTGAAGTCCAAAGGCTTACTAAAGGTACAATTGACCAACTTTATTCAAGATAAAATACGAGGAGGATATTCTCCTTTGCAAGATTTCCGTGATGACATCATTTTTGGATCGACAAAATCTAAATTATTCAAAACGATTTGAAAAATAATGCACATAGATTTGAAATTGTCATTATATGGGGGAGATGAAAATTCTTTTTAGTTCGATCCACAGTTTCCAAAAGATATTTTTATCAATCAGGCCATAGTACGCTTTAGAAATCTGGAAAAAGCATAATATGGACAATTGGCACTCTTTGGTACCCATTGGCTACTAAACCAAAACTAGATGTAGACTTGAAGTGGAGGAACCCGTAGACCAATCTGATTATCGTAGTAAAATGGGTCACTCATGTATAACATCTAGTAGGACAGACTTAGTGCAAGCAGTTATGCTATTGTGCACGTTATCAAGCACGACCAACACAAAGCACCTCAAGGAGGTTTTTAAAAGAATCTTTAAATACCTAAAGGGTACAATTACATGGGACTCTGGTATCCAAAGGATTCTGGGCTTTGAATAACAACATTTTCAGACGTGGATCATGCCGGATGCTGATACTCGGAAAAGCATTCAGGCGGGATACAGTTCCTTGGTGATAAACTTGTAAGCTGGAGTCAAAGAACAAAACTGCACTGCAATGTCTTCAGCATGAGGCAGAGTAATGTGGCGTTATCTGCAAGTTGTGCTCAAAGTAGGTGGATGAGGGACACAACTTCAAGATTATGGCTTCAACTACACAAAATACCATTGTCTTGCGACTCTCAGTCCATGCCATAGCATATCTCATGCAACCCCGTTACAACACTCTACGGACAAAGCACATCCATACTCGGTATCATTTCATAAAGGAACAGGTTGGAAAATGGTCTAATTGAAATATATTTTGTTAGAACTGGAAATACCATTAGCTGACATGTTTACGAAAGCCTTCCGCGGATCGGTTTACGTACTCTTGTTCAGAAGGATTTGGTATGAGATGTTTGACTCAGCTGAACTGGAGGTTTGACAATGACACTGCTTGACCTCATCATCAAACATCCATGTACATATTTTTGAGGGAAGCAATATACAAGAATATAAAACTTCAAAATGAAAATACAAAATAGAAAATCAAAAAACATTTCCAAAAAAAGAATCTTCTCGACATGTCTCGTGGAATCGATAACATTTACGTGCTTAGAAATGTCGATTAACATTGACACGGAGTTGTGTAAATGAAGTTCGAGCGAGAGTTACAAATAGTTTCAAAACATGTCATTTCTAATTTTCTAGATGGCTTATGTGCAAATACAGTACATAACCCAGACTTCAAATAAAGGAAGGTTTATAACTTATCCTCACAACGAGAAAATTAACGTTTCTCGGGTCTTGGAACTGTTCTTGCAAGACATTCAATGTTTTTAGCTCAAGGAGAAAAAGGATAGTGTAGTTTTCAGTGCCGCTTACCCTTAACGTTTTAGAAGATGAAGTCTCTAACATTGGTTTTTTCAAAAGTTGAACACAATTTTTTCAAGAATTTCTCGATGACAATTCATTATCTTTCAAAATTGTGTGCTTCAACTCTCCATCCCTCACATGTTTTTTCCAAAAGCAACAATTTTTCATTGGTCCTATTTTTGGAGGGGAGTTTTACGAAAAAAAACCAACGTTTTATTGCTCTTGGATACATTCAACAACGACCATTCTTATGTATTCAAAAAAATTATCAAACTGTCCAAAAACCTATTCATGCAGACCATATTTTTCTCCCACAGATTTTTCAAGACATATTTAATCACACCGGTATTTTAAAAAACTAAAGTGTTATTATTTTTTTAACATAAGGGGAGAAAATGTATTTTAAATATGATCTAATTGACTCAATGTGCTGAAAGGTTATGGTTCGATCTTCTGCCCAACAACCATCATAATTTCACGGAACAATTCTGAAGTCATAAGGTGGTTAGGTTAGGAGACTCAAATCCTATGATCCAACCGAACCGGAGGATCTACCCAAAGATATCCAAACATAGGAAAGATAGCGTCCTTAGGTGAATGATTGGAGTTTAAATGTATATGGGAATAATGCGACTAAGATGAAGCTAAACCACTCGAACAATCACAACAAGGTGCTAGTAATGACGTCTAGGTAAGCATTGAAGGCGTGAAGAAATTAAAAGAAATGTATTGGATAAAGGGTCTAAAGAAAGAGCCCTCCTTCACAACTTAAGGCAGACAGAAACGGGTCGATAATATGCTGTCCGAATCCACAAGTTGATTGTGACATTGAAAACGCCATCATGGACCAGTGATGCAATGCAAACCCTTACCAACCATTCTGGGGTTTCTCTCAACAGAAAACTTGTCTCATTTGTCACGGAGATACACACGTTTTCTATTGACATCCCTCATCCGTGATTGTTACTATTGAATAGGTGGCAAATTGCTCCCGCCTCAAAGTACTAAAACCAAAATGCACTATCGAGTCTAGAGCCCAGAGATCAAATCAAAATCTCGTTAGGACACATTTCCTATTTCAAACACTTGTTGACCATCATCAGGTTCACAAGCTAGTTATCAAGCGGTTACGCATATCATGTGATATTTGCCCGAACATTCAGAGTGATACTCTTTTGTCATTCACGATGACCGAATGGAAAAAAATCTTCCCGTGTCCTCATCAAACTAGCACTGCAGTTGAGTGACTTGCGGATTTATATGATTCAAAATTGTGACAACTGGGATCGCGATTTGGTCCAGTAAATGAATTGACGGTTGATGAATTTTGATAAAAACATGACACTCTCGATGTGTTACAAAAACTCTTTAACGAGTGACACGTCGATTGATTTTCAAATCAAATTTCTCGTTTATCACTAACGTAAACCTGCAGGTCAAACGGTGGTAACGGCAACCTCAATCCCATTCAAATGCTCAATCTTCGAAGACATACTATCTAGAAAGCTCAAGATTTAAAGACAAAGACTTCCGCTAACTCTGATTTGAAGCTTTCAAGATAATGCACAAACGTATGGCATGTTGGTCAAAAACAAAAGATCGCAAGATGGCATCGACGATAAGACCATGACCAATAGGCTCAAAGTTAAGATCGCAAAGCATGAAGGAACAAGCCTACAACAAATAACGAAGACAAAGACCAAGAACACTCGAGCTTAAATGACAAAAGCAATCTCACTGATCTCATGAAGGAGTGTCATCAATGAACTCACTTCGGGGGAGATTGTTAGCCTCAATTTTATTGAGTCAATAAAGGAAGCTCGTTCCCGTGTTTAAGACCTCACTTCGGGGGAGATTGTTAGCCTCAATTTATTGAGTCGAACAAGGAAGCTCGGTCACTCTACGATGGAGCTTCGGTCTTTAATTAGTTAATGTTGTAACAGGATAATATCAGGAATCGGGCTCGATAGTTAATCTAATATTGTATATGTTTCGGGTTTAATCCCAAACAAAACCCGAGCCCGGGTCCTAGTTAAATATCCCGCGCGTCACATTAAATGTGTAGGGGTATATATATATTTAGATATTTTCTAAAATATCTAAATATATATAGATATTTTCTTTTTTAGAAAATATCTAATTTCATATATCTAAATTTCTTTTTTCTCTCATCTCTCTCTCCTCTCTCTCTCTCTACACGATTCTCTCTCTCTCTCTAGTTTCTTATTTCGTGTTCGGGTTATGAAGTGAAAGTGGTAAATCGGAACCTACAGGAAGGTCTAGATTTTGAAGAATCCTTCGCCTCGGTTGCTCGTCTTGAAGCAATCAGGATATTCATTGCCAATGCCGCCAGCAAAAACATGACAGTTTATCAAATGGACATGAAAACTGCATTCTTAAATGGTGAGCTCAAAGAAGAAGTGTATGTCCACCAACCGGAAGGCTTTGTTGACCCAGAACGTCCACATCATGTCTATCGTCTGAAGAAAGCACTTTACGGGTTAAAACAGGCTCCTCGGGCATGGTATGACACTTTGTTAAAGTTTCTTCTGGCACAAGGATTCTCCAAGGGTGTCGTCGATCCCACCTTGTTCATTCAAAAAACAGGCAAACACACTCTTCATGTTCAAATATATGTTGATGATATCATATTTGCCTCGACCGACCCCAAAGACTATGACCGTTTTTCTCATGAAATGAGTTCTAAATTTCAAATGTCGATGATGGGTCAAATATCATTTTTTTCTTGGGTTACAAATTCTCAAATCCTAGAGGCCATTTTTATAAAATCAATCTAAGTATGCAAATGAGATTTTAAAGAATTTGATTTTCATAAAAGTGACCATGTTGACACTCCTCTGGTGGATTGCGAGCAAAACTGGATTAGGATCTCTAGGGACCCCTGTTGACAGACCATATATCGGCAGCATGATTGGGTCCCGATGTACCGCAATAGCCAATAGGCCTGAGACCTTGTATTTGCTGTGTGCCTGTGTGCTAGATTTCAATCTAGGCCCATAAAAAGCACCTGAGGCAGTTTTTTAACGGGTCTTTCGGTATCTCCAAGGAACATCAATATGGGTTCTTTGGGTTCGCAGGACACGGCCCCAGGGCATAAACCGCATCGCAGACGCATATAAGCGGGTTTGTCAGGACACTCGCAGAAGTTACATCATTTTTATTTTATGGCATGTGCTCAGTTCCTTGGGATAATTAGTAGCTGGTCATCAAAGAAGCAAACCAGCACGTCCATCTCGTCTACAGAGGCTGAATACATCGCGATGTCTGGTTGCTATGTCCAAATCCTATGAATGCGGTCTCAATTATCAGATTATGGCTTTGCATACATCGACTCCAATGTACTGTGACAACAATGAGTGCATAGCTCTTTGCTGCACAACGCTTCAGCACTTAGGTCTAACCACATCGCATTCCGACATCATTTATCAGAGAACCAGTGGGAAAAAGAGTGGTTGGAGTTGTATTTCGTGAGGACAGAGTATCAACTGGCAGATCATATCATAAGGCGCTGCCCAGAGAACGATTCAAATTCATTCCTCCCAAGGCTTGGCATGACGTGTATGAAGCCAGGGAGACCTCAAGTCTTCAGGACGATCAGGATGTGTAAACGGATTGATTTCAAGTATCCTTATAAAATATGTACATACTTAAACCCAAAAAGAAAAATACCAAACCCATAATAAAATCGTCAAAATCCATAAAAAATCAGAAATAGAAAATTCCAAAAAAGTTCGTTTCTTCAAGACATGTCTTCGGTTATCGCTAACATTTACGGTCCTAGAAATGTCGTTCAATAATGACACGGGTCTTTAAATGAAGCTCGAACGGAAGTTTAAACCTTTCAAAACATGTCTAGATGGTTTGCAGTTATTTCAGACCGCAACCCGGTCTTCAAAATAAGGAAAGCACCCCTCGCAAAAAAAGACGGTTGTTCCTCCCCCCATAACAAGGCGTGATTAAGTTCCTCCCGGGCATGGATTACTTAGATCCCATGCAACCCGATTTAATGTACGGCTTCAGTGCATTTTTTCTTGATAAGAGAGAAGTCTTTCTTTTTACACAATAATTTTTCTTCTATGATTCTTCAAAAATTATTTGTAGTTAACCATGACGGAAAGGTGTGTCTTTCAAAGCTATATCAGTCATTATGTCTTTCAATCAGAAAGATTTTAAAAGAATTTTCTATCATTCAAACAATGTCTACAACTCTTTAACTAGAAAACTGGACATTATTTAGGGGGGGGAGATGTGCTAATAATTCTTTCAAACGGATCGTTCTGAATAATCAAGGAGGTAAACGAAAAGGTTTGACCATAAACTGGAACATGATTTTATGGGGAGTTAATTACTTTTAACTCATTAGACTTTAGATGTTATGTGACTCAACCTTTATGATCTTAGAATGAAACATATGGTAATTAGGTAACTTACTTCGTTAACGTACATCCGGAAAGTTCTAGATTGCCAGTGGTATAGATTTTATAACTCGAACGATTTTTTTCAAAGTATTGATTTCATAAATCAATGTTCGGGTTAATTCATTTGAAACGTGTTCTATCAAATCAGAATCAATTTTCGACACTTACAAAACAGATTTTCAAGAAATATGACACACGAATAAATACAATAGATTTTACATGAATACGTGGTCTTGGTTCGGAGGGGGAGAAAGTGTTTTGAATTATCTTAACTGTCACGGGTCATTATATGGCCAAAGTCTTTAACTTAACGGAATATAATTTGAGGGGAGTTTTTAAGACTCCAAGGGCTTCATTTGTCATAAGTTGTTAACTTTAGAGCCTTAAATATAATTTCAAGATTAGTGACTTAGCTTATACTCCACTCGATCAATATTAGCCAACACCTCATAGTTTTAAATGCTTAGTTTGTTTGGAAATAATTATGTAGTTTTAGAAGCTTGAAGGTGAAGATATGTTTCTGATTCGATTAGTATTTCCCTATAAGTTAATCTCTAAGCCTTACTTTCAAAGGAGTAGAATGTTTGTCAAAGGAGGTACACATAGGTTTGATAACGTATGGATGATACTTTTAAGATAGTCCATTATCCTGCAGGGAGAAGTTTACATCCAAGATTAGCTGCTTAGGTATTACATTTCGGCTATTTAGAGGGAATGACTGTGACATCCGAGACGTAGTAACTTGGTGTTTTTCAATTTATATCATCACTCATCAGGGCCATAATTGATTTGATGTAATGGTTAGAATTTTATTTGTGTATTCGAATATTGTTGTGTACTTCTCAAGAAAGGATTGTGCTGGTTGGGGGAAAGCTAAGACAACGTCCATCTGGAGTCAGTATCGAGCGGGACTACCGATTGCTAACATGGACAAAACTGACTCTGCCTACTTTAAGTTTGCATATTTCAGGTCCTGTCTCATACACAACTCTATATCCATCAATAGTAGTGTGGTGATCAGTGTTATGTGTCAGTTTAATGAAATTTTTCATGGTTTCTGTTAAACTCTAAAAAAATTTATAACTCTTCATAACTGACACTAAACAGAGTCCCTCATTAATTGAGGGGGAGCATTTATAGGTTCCAATATCGGCTTGTATTTAATCAGACCATATTTTCTCCTAAATTTTCTAACATATTTAAATCAATTAAAGATTTCCATAAATCTCAAAGGGTTTGAACTTTTTGCTCAGGGGAGAGCATGTGATTTACATATTTAACTCTATAAAAGTCGTGATAATTAAGACTCAAGCAGGTACTCCTCCCTCCATGTGCCAAACAATTTTGAATATCGACGCACATGTTGAGGGGGAGCAGTTTCATGAATCAAAACAATCAAGATACAATGGCTTTGATATCTATATCACAAGTACCTTGATTGATTTTCAAATGGTTTTATGGCGAAGGTGAACTGTACCAAAAGACCGACCCTGTAATTACTTTATCGGAGTTATAAGGATGGTAAGGTTAGGTACTCATTCCCACGATCCCGCCAGAGCCGGAGGGATCTACCCAGGGACAATCCACTAGTTAGTGTAGAAGTCCTTAGGTATGATTACAAAAGGAGTTATGTGAGAATAAGGGAATAGTGCGGACTGAGATGGAGCTAGTACTGGAATAAACCCAACAAGGTACTAGTAATGAAGTCTTGGTAAGCACTGAAGGGGTTGAAGAATGAAAAAGAAAATGTTAAGATAAGGGTGAAAGAAAGCAGCCATCCTTAAATATTAGGAGAAACGGGGCAATACATATGCTGTCAGAATCACAGGTTGAATTGCTGGACATTGGACAGTATCATGGAACCCAGTGATACGGCTGTACAACCCTCCTAGTACTCAAGATCCCTCATAAGGATTCTTGTTTCACTTCTCACGGAGATCAATATCAATTCTATTGTCTCTCTCACTCCGGAGTTAGATGATATGGGAAAAGGTGGCAGTATGCTCCAGCCTTGCCGATCTACAAAAAAACCAAAAATGCACTATTGAGTTTAGAGCCTTGAGATCATCCAAAAGTCTCGTTAGGACACTTATCCATAATGTGCTTGTTTCTCACACACTGTGACAACAAGTAAAGATTTTAAGAGTCCTTCGCATTATCCTCGTGGTATTGCCAGAACATCCGAGTGATACGAAAGTACTCACAATGAAGATGGAAATCCTTTCTAGAGCCAACATCAACCAAACTCTTGGTCGGTGACATGTGAGATCCACTATGGATTAAACTTGTGACAACTGGAAAGAAACGATATGCGATTCCTTTGTGAATCAAAACTTGTTCCTGGTTGTGATTGACGGATATTTTGGAAAACTTTTGATATGCGACAACTTGATTTTCGAGCAAATGACTGTGTTTATTCTTTCAAAACAAATGTTTTTCTGATGAAATATTTGATTTGGCTATAAACACTATCGATGTGTCACAAAAATATTTCTAAGTAAACGTCGATTGATTTTCAATATCAATTTTATCTTTCATCGGTTAGATAGTTAAACTACCGATTCATCTTATCGTCTGCGGTCTGATTTGAGCACGTTCGATACAGAGAAACATGCAATGTAAAGTAATGTGAGAATTTTGATGGTTACTCATCAGGATGATCTGATACTTTATACTGGAAAATCCTGGGTCAAGAGATTCTTCTTAAGATGAATCTACTGATTCACAGGTCGGTCTTAACGGGACCCGGAGGTTCATCCAACCTGTCTTGGTCAAATGACAAGCCATATTTACCCACAAGCTTTATTGTAACTGTTTATTCAGGATCACCAAAGTGGAGATGGGAGGACTCCTCGTTCCAGTGAAAGTCAATTCACCACCTAATGCTCACACTTAATGCTTCCAAGTAAAGACCTCAGACAACTGATGACCTACAACACCGCTTCCCAATTTGAGGAAGTAGTATCATGATCAAGAAAAGTGTGAGCATGTGGGTCCGAAGGTCACAACATCACATGAAGGCTATGCTACTTAACAAGGATGATCAAGAGATTTAAGATGAAAGATGATCTCAAAGAAAGCTCAAAGATCGCACAAGCCTAAGGAAAAAGTCTCAAAGTTCACTACATAATGTACAAAGACATCAAAGATTGAAGAATCAAAGACTTCGACGCTCCAGACTGAAGGTCAATGAAGTAGAATGCTGAATTCAGAATGTAATTTTAGGGGTGACTTCCTTAGGGGGGGGATTGTGTAGGATTATGAAAAAGACTAGGTCACCCCCGTGTATCGTTTTGTATGCATAGCTTCATAGTTAAAAAGTAAGCGTATGGTTTTCGGTATTGGGCCGGGTCTTTTACCCAAGTGTAAGCCCATACCCAAGCCCATAATGCTTACAAACACTTGTATATAAACCCCTTCCCACCCATGGGAAGGGGTTGGTTGTTCATTTCAAGCTAATACATTATCTTGCACTTTCTCTCTCTAGAAAGACCACTTTCTCTCTCTAAGATAAAGTAGCCAACCCATCATCTCTTGCTTGTGTTATGATATCATGTATACTTCATTATCCTAGGCTAGTAGGATATAACCGTTAAGATAAACTGCAACTTCTTGGTCGAGCCGTTCTAATTTCCGTTTGTGTTGTGCTTTATATGTGCAATTCTGCCAATCGTTCTTCAACTTCGATGTGAGTTTATAGCCCCATGTTTTACTTGTTTTACATATATCTTTGGGGTGAGAACATGCTTGTTTGCAAATGCATTTACATGGTCGATACAAATTGGTTTACACACTCATTTACATAGCTCGCTATGAGATATATTACTTGACTTCATTTTTGGTCACAAATACATACTTTACTTTTGAAATGATTACGGATTAGCTTAAGCGGATTGAACGGATAACTACAAGTAAATGCCCGGGTGTTCTTGGAGGGGACACCTGCGAGGGGTACATATTCATTACTGCCCGGGTGTTCTTGGAGGGGACACCTGCGAGGGGTATATATTCATTATTTCTCGGGTGTTCTTGGAGGGGACACCTGCAATAGGTACATATGGTTTTCATTACTGTCCGGCCGGGTTGTTTTGGAGGGGACACTACGGATGTGGTAATAGTGGCATCGGTTTCATGACTTAGAGTAATCGTAATCACTTATTTGGCAATACATACTTGAAACATTTCGTGATAGTTTTAATTATCATGCATACTTTGAACAATTGCGGTCCAACTTTCATACGTACAATTTGATGACTATTATAAGGATTGAAATGGTCATGCTTGTAGGTCCTTATTAACAGGATCTCAATGAGCCTTAAACGACTTATAGTCCTTTGAATAAATCCAAAGATACTATGAGAGACAATAACCGTGAATACAAATATTGACGCGGAATATCAATATCTATACCAAGATGAACACAAGAACAAAATACTAAACTTGATATTACTATTACTATTTGATTGTGAATCGCTCAATCAACTGATATCTAATACAATGCTATTCTACGTTCCTTTTATAAACATAAGGAACCCTAAACGCGTTAAGAGATAATGCTTATCTCTTCCTATATTAACGCTAAGAGATAACTATTACTATAATTACAACCAGACTTAACATTCTGACCCAGCAGTATTAACTTTAATACTGCCAGACTTAAGTTAATGCTGGCAGACTTAACTTGCTCTACCAGACTTAACTTCTACTACTAACAGTACTAACTATTTTCTATCAGTACTAACTATAACTAACAGACTTAACTTTAATACTAACAGTATTAAGTCTGTTTACAATATTTTCCTAACACTTTACTTGAAGAATATTACAATCTAGCACACGGTCAAGCTGAGGAAAACAACAATAATCAAGCACCGAATGCATCATTTCAAGAAGATGAATTTATCAATCCTTTTTGTACACGGGTATAAGAAATTGGTGAGTCTTCCTCACGCAACATTAATAATACCGATGTGCATTCATTTCAACCACAAAGTCATGATTACCTATGAACCAGAGATCATCCATTAGAACAAGTTCGTGGAAATCTAACCATGCTAGTTCAAACAAGATGACAGTTTGCCGCAGATCCTGAAATGTGCATGTTCGCGCTCACGGTGAGTATTGTTGAACCAAAGAACATTAAGGAGGCAATGGCTGATTCTGCATGGATCGAAGCAATGCAGGATGAACTTCATCAGTTCGACAGACTAAAAGTCTGGGAACTAGTCGACAAACCATTTGGCAAGATGATTATAAAGCTAAAGTGGTTATGGAAGAACAAGAAGGATGAAGATCAGACTGTAATTCGCAACAAAGCACGACTTGTTGCTAAAGGTTATGCTCAGGAAGAGGGTATTGATTTTGAAGAATCATTTGCTCCAGTTGCTCGCTTGGAAGCAGTTCGGATTTTTATTGCCCACTCAGCACACAAGTCCTTTACCAACTATCAGATGGAATGTGAAATGACATTCTTATGGTTCCACTGAAGGAGGAGGTTTAATTGCTTAGTCCAGAAGGGTTTTTGTTTGATCAGAACATCCAGAAAAAGTCCCTACCTTTGAGGAAAGCTTTTGTATGGATTAAAACAAGCTCAAGAGCCTGGTTATGATACCTTTTCAACTTCCTGATGTCCAAGAGCTTTACTATAAATGAAATTGACCCAACTTTATTCAAGATAAAATACGGGGAGGATAATACTACTAGTGCAGATTTACGTTGAGACATAATAATTTTGGGGCGTACAAAAACCCTAAATATTCAAAAAGAAATTGAACAGTTAAATGCACATAGATTTTAAATGTCCTAATGGGGATGATTAAGTTTCTTTTTAGGACTACAGATCCACCAGTCCCAAAGGTATTTTTATAAATCAGGCCAAGTACGCTTTAGAAATTCTGAAAAAGCATAATATGCGACAATTTCACTCCATTGGAACACCATTGGCTACTAAACCCCAAACTACGACGTTAGATTTGATGAGAACCCGTAGACCAATCTGATTGACATAGTAATAATCGGGTCACTCCATTGTAACTTGAAATCTATTAGAACAGACTTAGTGCAAGCAAGTATGCATGTTCACTGTATCAAGCACGACCAACACAAAAGAAAACCTCAAGGAGTAAAAGAATCTTTATATACCTAAAGGGTACCATTAACTGGGTATCTGATAACCAAAGGATTCCGGAGCTTTTATCTAACACATTTTTTAGACGCTGATCATTCCGGATGCATTGATATTCGCAAAAAAGCACGATTTGTTAGGAACAATTCCTTGTTTCATAAGCTCGAAGCTTGGATGTCAAAGAAACAGAACTGCACTGCAATGTCTTCAAGCAGTGGCAGAGTAACTTGGCGTATCTGCAAGTGTTGCTCAAGTAAGTGGAAGAGGTCACAACTTAAAGATTATGGCTTTAAACCACAACAAATACTGTGTATTGCGACTCTTCAGTCAAAAGCCATAGCAATATCAAAGCCAACCACGTTACAACTTTCGCGAAACTAAAGTACATCCTACTTCGGTATCATTTCATAAGGAACAGGTTTGAAAAAGTAAAATTGAATTATATTTTTCAGAACTTAATCCAATTAGCTGACATTGTTTACGAAAGCCCCTTCCTTAGGATCGGTTTCAGTTACTTGTCAGAAGGATTGTATGAAAATGTTTGACACCAACTGATCTGGAGGTTCTGACAAATGAAGACTGCTTGATATCACCATCACACATCACCATGTAAATATTTTTGAAGAAAGAAAATCAAAAGAATTTCCCAAAAATGCTTCTCGATATGTCTCTTGAATCGATAACATTTACGGCTTAAATGTCGATAACATAGACAACAGGGTGTGTAAAAGAAGTTCTATGCGAGAGTTTCAATAGTTTCAAAACTGTCATTTCCTAATTTTCTAGTTGACTCTTGTGCAAATATCAGTACATAGTTATAACTTATCCTCACAAAAAACAAACTTAACGTTTCCCGACTTGAGGTCAGTTCTTATAAGACATTTTCAATGTTTTTGCTCAAGAAAAAGGATATTATGTTTGCAGTGCGCTACCCTTACCGTTTAAAGAGAAGTCCTCTAACATCTGGTTTTTTCAAAAATTTTGAACATAATATTAAAGAATTTCTCGATGACAATTCATAATCTTCCAAAATAGAGTGTTCAACACTCCAACCCTCACAATGTTTTCAAAATACAACCTTTCTCAATGGTCTTATTTTTGAGGTGGAGTTTTTTCGAAAAACAAAGTTTTTAATGATCTTGGATACGATCAACAATGACAACTCTTATGTATTCAAACATTATCAAAATGTTCCCAAACATTCATGCTATAAAATTGTTCTCCCACTAGAATTTTCAAGACATATTTTAATCAAGTATTTCAAAAACTAAATGTTCATTATTTAAAATCAAGGGAGAAAATGTAATTAAAATATGATCAAATTGACTCAATGTGCTGAATAGTACGAAAAGGTTTTATGGTTCGATCTTATACCTAACAACATCTTAATGTCACGACGATTCTGAAGTCATAAGGTGGTTAGGTTAGGAATCAATCCAATGAATCCACCAAACTGTAAGGAACAACCTAAGAGATAATCCAAAATTATAAATAGCAGTCCTTGGTATGATTATAGATGAATGTATATGGGAATAAGCCGGACTAAGATTGAGCGAACACTGGAACATTCAACTAACCAGGTGTTAGTAAATGACGTTCCTAGTAAGCATTGAAAGGCATTGATGAATGAAAAAGAAATGAATGATAAAGGGTGTAAACAAAGAAGTCCTACCACACAATTAAGGCAGAAACGGGTCAATACATAATCTATCAGAATCACAAGATGATTGCTGGTATTGAAAACGACATCATGGACCTAGTGATGCAATGCACAACCCTTCCCAGCCATTCGTTTCTCTCAACAGAAACTTGTCTCAAGTTCCTCACCTTGGGGAGCCCCGGTCTTGTTTGTCAAAAAGAAGGATGGGTCATTCAGGATGTGCATTGACTGCTGTGAGTTAAATAAGTTGACAGTAAAGAATCGTTATCCACTCCCAAGGATCGACGATTTATTTGATCAACTCCAGGGATCCAGTATTTATTCGAAGATAGATCTGAGATCGGGTTATCACCAGCTTAGAGTACGAGAGCAAGATATTCCAAAGACGGCATTCCGAACTCGGTATGGTCATTACGAGTTTCAGGTTATGCCATTCGGACTAACAAACGCACCTGCGGTATTCATGGACCTCATGAACCTAGTGTGCAAGCCTTACTTGGATAAGTTTGTAATTGTCTTCATTGATGATGTACTCATTTATTCAAAGGACAAGAAAGAGCACGAAGAAAATCTTAAGGCAATTTTGGAATTGCTTAAGAAGGAGAAGTTGTATGCCAAGTATTCAAAATGTGAATTTTGGATTTCGAAGGTACAATTTCTCGGTCACGTCATTGATAGCAGAGGTATTCATGTGGACCCAGCCAAGATAGAATCTATCAAAGATTGGGCGTCTCCTAAGACACCGACGGAGATCCGCCAATTTTTAGGTCTTGCTGGTTACTATCGAAGGTTCATTGAAGGATTTTTGAAAATTGCTAAATCAATGACGAAGTTTACTCAGAAAGGAATCAAATTTGATTGGGGTGAAAAGGAAGAAAACATTTTTCAGTTATTAAAGCAGAAGTTGTGAAGTGCGCCAATTCTAGCCTTTCCTAAAGGAAGCAAAGATTTTGTGGTGTATTGTGATGCTTCACACAAAGGCTTAGGCGTTGTGTTGATGTAGAGAGAGAAGGTGATTGCATATGCCTCTCAACAACTAAAAATTCATGAGAAGAACTACACCACTCATGATTTAGAACTTAGATCCGTAGTGTTTGCTCTGAAGATATGGAGACATTATCTATATGGAACCAAATACATCATGTTCACCGACAATAAAAGTCTACAACACATTCTTGACCAAAAAGAGCTTAACATGAGGCAGCGTTATTGGCTAGAATTGCTGAGTGATTACGATTGTGACATTCGTTATCACCCAGGGAAGGCAAACATAGTGGCCGATGAATTGAGCCATAAGGAACAGATTGAGCCATTGCGAGTTTGAGCCTTAGTTATGACTATTGGCTTGGATCTTCCCAAACGAATACTAGAAGCTCAGATTGAGGCCCTGAAACTAGAGAATCTTGAGAATGAAGATGTAGGCGGTATGATCAGAAAGGATATACCCAAGGAAAAGTTGGAACTACGAGCCGATGGAACCTTATGTTTACACGGCAAGAGTTGGTTACCTTGCTATGGAGACTTAAGATCCATGATTATGCACGAATCCCACAAGTCAAAATACTCTATCCATCCCGGTTCCGAAAAGATGTACCAAGATGTGAAGAAACTATATTGGTGGCCAAACATGAAGGCTGACATCGCCACCTATGTTAGCAAGTGCTTGATATGTGCGAGGGTCAAGGCCGAACACCAAGGCCATCGGATGGTTAGTACAACTAGAATACCGGTGGGAAGTGCGGGATAATATCACGATGGATTTTATCACCAAGCTTCCTAAGTCGTCACAAGGTTTTGACACCATCTGGGTGATTATGGATCGACTTACAAAATCTGGTCACTTCTTGCCAATAAGGGAGAATGATCCATTGGACAAGTTGGCAAGGTTGTACCTGAACAGGATAGTAGCAAGACACAGAATACCTATTTCAATCATCTGTGATCGTGATGGGAGATTCACATCAAATTTTTTGGAGATCATTTCACAAAGCTTTGGGTACAGAAATAAGTATGAGCACTGCGTATCATCCAGAAATCGATGGCCAGAGCGAGAGAACTATCAAAACTCTCGAGGACATGCTACGTGCTTGCGTGATCGATTTTGGTAAGGGATGGGTTAAGCATTTGCCACTAGCCGAGTTTTCATATAAAAATAGTTATCACGCTAGCATAAAGGCCGCACCTTATGAGGCACTTTATGACCGAAAATGTCGATCACCTTTGTGCTGGGCCAAAGTTGGAGAAGCTCAACTGACTGGTCCGAAATTGATCCAAGAAACAACAGAAAAGATCGTCCTGATTAAGCAGAGGATTCAAGCTGCTCAGGATCGACAAAAGTGCTACGCTGATTTGAAGCGAAAGCCAATGGAGTTCGAAGTTGGGGATATGGTTATGCTCAAGGTCTCACCTTGGAAAGGGGTTGTACGTTTTGGTAAGCGGGGTAAGTTGAACCCGAGATATGTCGGACCTTTCAAGGTGTTATCCAAAGTTGGGAAAGTTGCCTACAGGCTGGAACTTGCCCAAGAGTTTAGTAGAGTTCATCACACTTTCCATGCGTCAAATCTGAAGAAATGTTACGCTAACGAACCATTAGTCATGCCGTTAGAAGGAATTCATATTGACGATAAGCTCCAGTTTATGGAAGAGCCCGTTGAAATCATGGAACGAGAGATCAAACGATTGAAGCGAAGCCGGATACCATTGGTTAAGGTTCGCTTGAACTTTAAGAGAGGTCCCGAGTTCACATGGGAATGTGAAGATTCGTTCAAACAGAAATACCCACAACTTTTCACAAACCAGGCTTCGTCATCCACTACAAGGTTCTAAGCTTTGAGGACAAAGCTCTTTTAACGGGTGGAGACTGTAACATTTCTCAATTTCAGGTCATTTTATGACTCCTATTATTCGTCACTATTTATTTTGGTCCGATACGCGTTTACTTTTAAATTTACTTTTAAGCTAAATTGCATAGACTAGAAATAATCATTTAATGTAAATGGTCATCAAATAAATTTAGGTTTACATCAACCAAGTGTTATATGATTATTAAGAAGATAATTATATTAACTGTTGTGGGGGCGTATTGTGATCTTTTATTGGTTTCGTAACATGGTTTAGTTTCGCAATTAAATTACAAATTAGACACATACCCGCGAAAATACCTAGACTCAAACCAATACCCAATTTTAAACCTTAAATACAAAATTAAATCAATTCTTGTGTTAATATCCACTAGAGCCGAATATTGGGCACTAAATCAACTAGAAATCCTTAAAGATCTTGCTAAGTACTTGTACAAACCCCCTTTAATTAATACTAGTCCTTAATGTTTCCTAGTTAACTAATACACAATGGTTAAAAACCATTTTGGCTTTCCTTTGCCCCTTATGCCGCAGCTACATACAATGTATATACCCAAAACATAAGATGTCCGTATCTTAGCAAATCTTGTACAACCTAGAGGCAATTAAGATGTGTACTTAAGTGGTTTAACAAAACAATGTCTAATTAACAAGAAACCACAAAACCACTAGGATTAGGGGATCGGTTTGGTTTGTTTGTGTGACTAAAACTATGTAACTAATTATTTGCCTATAAATACACACACACTCTTACCATTTGATACTCTTGCAATTCAACAACACTCAAACAAGTTAAACATTGTCCCTCCTTTTGCTCCGGGTCTCAAACCGCAACCAAACACCCTCCTTTACTTCACTCGAAGTCACAAACACAACTAATGTTTATATAACAAGTTCTTAAGGGGTACACGAGCTCAGGGTTAGCATTTTACACGTCCATTTCTTGATCTAAGAACTCTAGGACCTTTGTAAGTCTCCCACGACATAATACATTTCATATTTTAGTTTTCTTTTGATTTCTAGACTTGTGTCATAATAAATACATGACACACGTACCTATATATACGTATGATATACTTGTGTGGTGCAAGAACCCATTAAAAACGCATGTACCTCGTGAGTTAATGACAAACAAAGGCTTAAACATTTCGTTTATATGCAAATGCGGACACCAACGCGAACAACAAACTCTTACACTCAAAATACATGAAACTATACGTAAACTTTCAAAGTAAACACGATATGGTGGCTAGGGAAAGTGTATACGAAGTTAATAAACGTTTGCATGTGATGAACTACGGCTAAGAATACTAAGAAAGTTATTTTGGTTCGAATAGCCCTAACGAAAACTCTTATGTTGTTAAAAGGATAACCGGGCCACTAATGGGCCTTGAAACAGTCCACTAACGGACGTTAATGGGCCCAACAGCCCATTAGTTAGGACCCACGGCTTATTTATAAGCTCACGTGAGCTTATCGAAGGCTTATAGAGTCCTTAAGCTTGTTGGGATAAACAACATACAAGAGAAACCTTAACGGGTCACAAATGGGCCCATTAAACCTAAACAAGTCCAACGAACCGGGTCTATGAGGCCACGGCTTATTGATAAGCTCCATGAGCTTATTAAGGGACCTAAGGTGCTTATTTAACTCATATAGACCCTAAAGTACCCTAATGTGTGCTAGAAAATGAACAGAACCCTTAACGGGCTTATTAGCCCATTTTCGTGACTCAACAAGGCCCATAAGCCACAAATAAGCTTAGATAGCCTATTTGTGAGCTTAAGCAACTTATAAGGCTTATAATAAACCTAGAAAAAGTAGTGGACCTTAATGAATCAAGCCGAAACCCTTAAGACACTAAATGGACTCGTATCGGGTCCAAAAGCTCATTTCCAAGGCTTATTGGCTTATTAAATAAGCCACGAAGGAAAAACAGTTTAACCAGATTTCATGAGTGCTTATTGAGTTAAGAAAATAAGATCTAATCCTATATTGAAACCCTAACAGACCTTTACAAACATTCGGGTTAAGATTGTTGGGCTAACGAACCCAATGAGCTCGAAAAAGCTCAAATAAGCTCACCTGAGCTTATTTTTCAGCTTAACAATTTTAAGTAAGTTTAAATAGACTTAATAAGGGCTTATGTGCCTTGAAAAAAAAAAAAAAAAAACAAAAAAAAACACACCCAAAAAAAAAAAAAAAAAACCCCCCCCCCCCCCCCCCCCCCCCCCCCCCCCCCCCCCCCCCCCCCCCCCCCCCCCCCCAACCCCCCCAAACCCCAATTGTACCTTTTTATTTTTTATGGGACCTTAACAAGTCCAATAAGGCCCAACAAGCCAAAATAAGCTCATCCGAGCTTATTTATAAGCTGACCCAACTTATATGGCTTATTGGAGTCCATTAAAACCAAATGCCACTTGCTAGAACTTAATTGGACTTAAAATGTGATTTTTACAAGTTAAGGGACTAAAGGTGTAACTTTGTAAAGTTGAGGGTTAAAACTGTCAAAACTGTTTTCCTATAAAGTCTAGGGGCTGTTTTGACATTTCTGAAACTTAAGCGGCTATTTGAAATACATAAGTACTTAAAGTGTAATTATTAAAAAGTTGAAGGACTAAAAGTGTAACTTTAAAAGCCTAAGGGTTTAAAGTGTAAATACTATATTTTCATAAACATAGGGACTATTTTGAAATTATGGTAAACCTAAGGGTATTTTATAAACAAAATTGATTTTATAAACACTTAGCGTACCGGACGAATTACATTCGGATATTATACAAGTTAACCGACGACTTAATAAATAAGAATATTTATTAATAACGTTTATACATATATACTTGAACGTGTGTAATCGTATATCTTCCCAAGAGCCATCAAGTGAATACAAATACAATAAACATGTGCACCACCACACAAGTGATAACAGTATATATAAACTAGCAATTTATTGTAGTTTATGCATTGAGTCTTTAGCCTAAACTTGTAGACTAAGACTGGCCGTATTTACTTAGGTATTTCACGGTGTGATTCATTTGCCATACTTGGATATATTTATCATTTTCAGAGGACTATTTACTAAGGTGAGTTCATAGCCCCATGTTTTACTATTCTTTAAATAATTTACATCTTTGGGGTGAGACATGCTCTGTTTTACAAATTGGACGCAAGTGTACATTTTTACTATGATTACGTGTTTGCCTAGGTAGCGATAACCCACTGAACCCTTTTATCACGAACTGTCAATTGCTAGATTGCCGATGGCCGATATTGTATAATTGAATCTATTTGGGATTGACATCCCCGTTTGGGTGAGTAGCGCTCACTGTGCCGGGTTGCTGGACAACAAACATATACCATGTCGGATTTGGGATGTTGCGGGTTTGAACATCATTCACGGGCATTTATTGGCAATTTATTGCATTCATACATGTCGAGCTTCAGTGTCGTGAGCTTAGGAAAACGTAACCACCCTTTTATGATGTTTGCATTTGTTGCTTAGTCATACACTTGGAAATCTTGCGGTCCTACTATGATTTACATAAACCTATGAATTCACCAACTTTATGTTGACGTTTTAAACATGTTTTCTCAGGTCAATAAGGCATGAGGTGCTCAGATACATTGGGGGTCACTCTTTGGAAGAGTCAGTACTAAAGATTTAGGGCGTATTACATTTTGGGAACATTTGTTATAAACCAAAATCTTTACTTATGTTGTCGAACAATTTGAAGCCATGAGCTTATGTAACGAACAAGTATTTTGTTAAATCCAATGTATCTTTTAAACGACACGTTTAGTGGTCGTTCTCATATCTTATGTTATTTATCTATGAAGTAACACCCTCGGATATTCAACATTCCATTGCAACCCATATTTAGGGGTGTTACAATAATATTATACCAAAAGGGATGACATATCAACAAAAGAATAATTTTTTCTCTGACCTTAAACATTACTTTTAGGAGGAACCTTACCTTTTCAAAGTATGTTCCGATGGTATGATCAGACATTGTATATCTGGACCAGAAACCCGAACCATTTTAGATAAATGTCACCACGAACCAACATGTGGACATTATGGACCAAACATAACTGCTAAAAAAGTCCTTGATTTAGGATTTTACTGGCCAACAATCATCAAAGAAGCTCATACTCTAGTTCGCTTATGTGAAGCATGCTAAAAGACCGAAAATATATCAAAACGTGATGAGATGCCCTTGAACAACATTCAAGTATGTGAAATTTTTGACATATGGGGTATCGACTTTATGGGACCGTTCCCGAAATCATATGAGTTTGAATACATTCTAGTCGCCACAGATTACGTATCTAAATGGGCCGAAGCTCAAGCTTTACCAACCAATGACGCACAGAGTGGGTATACCTTTTCCGAAGAACGCTATTTTGGACGAGTTTTCGGAATGCCCAAATCTCTAATCAGCGACCGAGGTACCCACTTCTGTAACAAAATAATTGAAAAAAACCATGAAAAGATACGGAGTTAACCACCGTTTCTCTACATCTTATCACCCTTAAACTAGTGGTCAAGTTGAAAACACGAACAAGGCTCTTAAAAGAATTCTTGAAAAAACTATTAAAGATAATCCTGCTATTTGGTCAGGAAAACTTGATGATGTCTTTGGCTTTTCGTAATAGCTACAAAACACCTCTCGGTTACCACTCCATTAAACTAATATACGAAAAGAACTGCCATTTACCATTTGAAATTGAACACCGTGCATACTGTGCACTGAAGAATTGCAACCCAGAATTAATCGCTGCTGGTGAGAAAATAATGTTCCAATTGCACGAGTTAGACGAATTTAGATACCTAAGCTTATGAATAACGTCTCGCTCTATACATTGAAAGACCAATGTCTGCATGAAGAAATTTACGAAGAGATAGGAATTTAAGCAAGGAAATAAAGTCCTACTGTTTTCTCATCAATAGTACACAATTTTTAAACAACGTAACTTTAGATTCTCGATGGTTGGGACCTTATGTAGTGAAACATCAATATCCATCCGGATATGTTGAACTTTATGGAAAAGATGGAAAGACATTCATAGTCAATGGCCACTGACTCAAACTATATCACAAAGAAGATAATGACCCAAAGGAAGCAGTCATTCCCTTTTTCCCAAACAAATGACCCCCAAAATACGAGTCTAGCTAACGACTCTCTTAAAAAATTAAGCGCTTCTCGGGAGGTAACTTGTGCTTTCACTTAAGTGTGGAGGAGTTCCTCCTCCATTCCTATACTAATATCTTTTATCTAAAAAAAATCAACAAAAATATTTTCTCTTTGTGTGCTTTTGTTTACTCTTAAGCAGGTACTCTAGCTTAAAAGATGTGGAAAATTATGACGTATGCTCAAGATTAGCTTACATCTATGCATTTATCTATACCTCCGGAAGTATCATTTTCCCTTAATTTTCCCTATTTTATCTCTATTATCAGTTATCACATTGAGGGCAATGTTCAACTTAAGTGTGGAGGAGATCCAAATAGGAAAAATAAATCATATTCCTCTATGTTTGCCCTATTAAAAATTTTCTAGCTAATATTTTATTATATGTTTTGAAATTAAAAAATACTCTTAGTAAGGCAAGTCCAACCACATTGACATTATAGCTAGCACACCCCAGTTCACTAAATTGTGAGAAATCTAAGCCTTAAAAATATTTGGGTATCTACCTTTGGTACCTAAGATAATTGATGCCTTTAGCTTGTTCGAGTCAAGGTTTGATTGCAGTCATATGTGTCTATTCTGTCGTTACGGATGTGTGTATGTCTTTGTTCTTCCTTTTAGTGGAACATTGGTATTGGTTGAAAATTATATTTGAGAGAGCCGGTAATTTAGAAGCTCTAGAACTTGTGCTTAATTATCATTTACTAGACCGAAGCCTATCACATGAAATATATCTCGCAAGCGCTCCTTTTAATGCTATGTTGCTGAAATATCTGAAAGTTAAATGAAGAAAGTCATGTTGCTATGCCTATTTGTAAATACAAAAAGTTCATTATGTAGTTATAATAGTTCAAAAAGAAATAAAGGCTTATGTTCAGCACTTGAAGATTGAATCCTCTCTAGTACCCAAGTTCCACCCTTCGGTCAGGTTTATGTGTTAAGTATAAGCCTATGGTAGCTGTCTAGATTATGTCTGTGCAAATTGAGTGTTCTTCACAATAACATATTTAACCCTATCTGAGTGGCTGAGTGAATTTAAAATCACAACACTTTCCTATTGAGCTGGGTGCTATGGTTATATGGTCTATGCCTTGAAAGTTATCTAAATATGCAAACTCTCTAAAAAAACATAAATTTTCTCCACGTTCGACAATGATTTTTTTTTTCGCTTCCATTGCTGAGGGCAATCAAATAAGTAAGGTGGAAGGTTTGATAACGCCCAAATTATACATGTTTCTATGGTGTTATTTATGTGTTATTTTTCTTTATCATGAACATTTGGTACTTTTTTTTTTAAAAATAATTAAGCTTGAAGTTGTTATAGGTTCACTTGAAGACTCTAGAGACCCAAAGCTCATTAATATATACAATTAGGGAGACAAATACAAGAAAGGAAACGATTTCTAGCCATAGTACAATAAGTCCGCCGCACTTAGTTACATATGTGCGCAGCACTTTCCCTGAAACCCAATAAACGTCGTCATTATCATATTGTTGCGCCGCATATTCTCCTAAAGTTTAAAGAATTAAAGTTTATTAATGCACCTGCATTACTCCTCTAAAACGCCGCACTTTTTTGCATTAATAACGCCGCACTTCATAAGAAGTCATTAAATGGTATATTTTTTTTTTTATTTTTTGGCATTAACTCCCAAAGTTCGCCGCATTTTTCACCCAATCTTGCCTATAAATAGAGGACGAATTTGCATCCTCAAAGCATCCCATTCTCTCCATTCTCTCTTCACCATTCATCTCCCACACACACATTTTCCCTCCTTTCACCAAAAACACCAAGAAACACCTCCTAAGTTAAAGAGAAAGATCTAACGACCAAGAACGAATACGGTTTCCTAGTTAGTTATTGAAATAATGGAAGTTTGTGTAAAATTGATTTGGTTCTTTAGTATATATAATATATAAGTAATATATATATATAACTAAATATCAAATAAAAGGAGAGTAAGTATTCCGTGAGGCTTCTAGAAGATTTACTTTTACCCAAAGTAAAATCCAAAACCTTCCCGGGTCGTTTCTCGACGAGGCGTGAATTTAAGAATCGTGATTAAGTTCGTGATCGCGTGTTTGAATGATTCAATGATTTTTTGATTCTAATTCTACAAATAACATGCAAAAACAAATAAAAGCAAGCTAAAAATGAAAACAATTAAAGATCGAACCTAAAAACGTTAACGGGAACGTAAAAACGCGACTTAAAACCTAAATTATCAAATTTAAACCCTACAAAAGCAAAATTTAATTTTTAAAGATCCTAAATGATTAAAAATAATTTTAGAAAAAAGAATTATATTTTTTTGACTTTTATTTTATTTATTATGAATTAAAAACAGTTTTAATCTAAATTAAATATTAAAAATATTAAAATAATTATAAAAAATCTAAAAAAAATCACGAAAAGTACTTTGAGGTAAGCTAATCCTAAGAAAAATAAAATGGGGTAAACAGCGTATGGGAATAAGCTGTTAATAAGCAAAAAGGGCTGAATGCTTAAATGGCCAAAAAGGGGTTAAATAATAAATGTTGCAAAGTCCTAACGAAAAAGTCCCAAGGGCGAGTGGTAGCAGAGTGTGGTGTTAAAACTGGGTTGAGGATGGTTGAGGTCAAGGGTTCGAGCCTAGCTCACCCTTGACTTCCCAATTTCCCTAGTTTTTTTTTATTTTTGAAATTTGCTTTTTGGAAAAGCTTCTACTAAGCTTAAATAGCAACTTTAATGAAAGCACTTCTTATAAAAACTTATTTTTAAGCTGGAATAAGCTAAATTAAGTTAACAGTTTTGGTTTTTTAACTAAGTGACAATATGCTTAAGCTATTTGGCTTATAGAGACTAAATAAGCTAAGGGAAAAGGCAAATAAGCTAACACATACTTAAATCTAAAACTAATAAGCACTAAGTACTAAAAATAAGCTAACAAAATAAGCTAAAATGCATTTAAAAGCTTTAAGACAGTTTAAGAAGAAAAAAAAAACTTTAAGCCTTAACTGATTTTGCTTATAAGCTTGAATAAGCTCAAACCTAAGCTCAATAAGCTAAAAGCATCTTAAACCTATCTCAATTAGAAAATCTAAACAAAAGTTAAGCAAAACTAACAGCTAAAATACTCAAATAAGCAAATAAGCAATTTTGGCTAAGAAAGAAGAGAAGCTACTAAAACATTTACAAGCATTTTTAAGGACTAAATTTAACGCTAGTTATGTAATCATCGAAATGTCAAAAGCTAAAAAATAGATTAAAGTTAATACTACAAGCTATAAGAAAAAGAAAAAATTAATTATTTTGAAAAACTAATAAGCTAGAAAAAGGCTATTGAAAATTGCTGTTTACCCTAATCTTACTTTTTTTTGTTTTTTCAAGTTTTATCAAAAAGACAAAAAGGATAACTTCAGCCCTACTTTAAGCTATGAGAATAAGTTTTAAAAACTAAGATAAACTCAAACAGATTGAGCTTATACAATAATGAGCTTATGCTATGAGTTTCAAAACCTAAGACTAACTTATACTACCCTAAATTTTCTAATGAAAAATGGATTTGAACTTTGAAAATAAAACTTGTAAACTTAGACAGTTTTGCACTTAAAACACAATGGATAAATGCACTCTATATCAACTCATGTTTACTGCATAATAGACTTAAACAAGCATGAAAATGACACTTACAGGCTCCTAATCAAGAATTAAGCAAATAAGTCACATTATCAAACTTAAAATATTACAGATTAAAGTTATAGTTATATAATACCTAAAACTTGATTTTTTAACTTTAAGAGCTTAAACAAACTAACTTTTAAACTTTATTTGAGCTTATAAAATTAGACTAAAAAGTCAAGAGCACTCAAGCACTATTAACATGAGTTAATACTGCTTGTGCCAAACACCCCTTAAGAAACTTGAAAACCATTTTTAGCTTAAAACAAACTTAGAAATTATACTAAAAAAACTCAAAACAGATTAAGCATAAGGTAAATGAAGGACAAATAAGCAGTTAGAACTCAAAATTAAGCACTTAAAATAAGCAAAAAGGAATAAGCAGTTTAAAAGCAAAGTAAGACAGTTTTATATAAAAATATAAGCAAATGACATATGAGCAATAAGTAAGCATAACTAAGCAATAAAAAGCAATAATAAGCAACAATAAGTAGTAAAAAGCAATAAATAAGCAGTAGATAAGAAATAAGCAATTTTAAGCTAAAAAATGAAAAGGAGAAACTTACAAAGCCCTTTGCTCTAAACAAGGGCAAATAAGCTCTTAAGAGTTTTGTTTACAAGCTTTAGCTTGTTTAAAACAAGCTAGTAAAAACCTACGAGCCCTTCCAAGTCTGGCTTGTCATCCAAAATAGATTTTTGAGTGAATTTTTTGGTAAAAAGGGCTTAAACACTATAAACTATGCTAAAAGTTTATAGTGCTTAAGTAAAACAGCTTAAGTAAGTAAATTAAAGCTTATAAGAGATTATAAAATACTTTTAAAAATAGTGGAACGTGAACTTTAAAAAACACATAATTTAAACATAAAAACCTCAACTTTTCATTAAACTTAGAAAAACATTACAAGACTTAAAAAAATGCAATAAGCTAAAAAGTAAACTAAAATAAGCTGTAAAACACCCTAGATGCCTTCAAAGGCTTACAAGGTCCCTATTTATAAAAAAATCTTCAAGTCTTGGGCTCTTCAAAGTATGTTTCTTCTGTGAGATGAAAGAGAAGTGTGCTTCTTGTGTGGTGCCTTCAAATCTCTTCAAAGCAATCCATTTTGGCTTGGTCTCCAAGGGCGTGAGCACAGACCCATTGTAATTTTTTGGTCCATGTCTCATTAACGAATCAAAAAAGTTAAAGGATTAACACCAAGGTGGATTGGAGCTTGTGATGTGGAGGATGGTCTCTTGAGAGTGATGGGTGAACAGTAGGGTCACAAGGATGGTGATGGGTTTTTGGGGAAGAGGGACGAATAGTGTTGGCGGGAAAAGGGTTTGGGGATTTAATTGATAACAGGGTTAACGGGGTTAAGGGTTAAAGGGAGTAATGGTGTTAGGCTAAGGACTAGCAATGTTAGTCCATAAGGACTAACGATGCAAACCCAGGGACTAGTGGTGTAATAGGTTAAAATGGTGTTATGGTTAAATGGTAATGGGCCTCTTGGTTTGGGCCGGGTTATATGGATTTGGATTTAGGGCTTTTTTTACTTGTAAGACTTTTAGATAAAGTCTTAATGGGCTGACACGACCTATTAAATGGGTGCGGGTTGCTCCATTTAAGATATCCTCGTTTTCGGCTTCGTCTTTGACTTGTTGACTTTGACTCTTTGACTTTTCACGCTCTTTCCATTCTCGTGCTCGGTTTTGTCGGTTTTGGTTTTGTTTTTGTCCTTTAGTGAATATCCGTTACCTGCATAATATACAAAGCAAAACAAACATGTATTTGGCATTTTATGTCTGTTTTTGGTCATTTAGGCTTGTTTTAATAGGTAAAAGGTATGTGTAATTAAGCACATACCAAAAATCTACTTTTGTTATCAACTCCTTAGCCATGAGAAGCTAATTCTCTCATGACTACTCGATGAAGTTACAATAATAAATAAGTGTTTGGTATGATTCTGATCATTTTAATCTTAAGCTTATGTTGCAAACCTATTATATCTTATCTTATCTATTTTTTTCTTATCAACTTAGATTATATAATCATATCAGTATAGGTTGAAAGACCCGTTATGATCTATGTGGTATAACACCCCGTGTTTTAGGGTCATTGACGTCGTCAATAAATCCACAATGTATCTTTTGTATTGTACGTGTTTGCTTTAAATCGTAAACGTTAAGTTTAATCGCGTACGACAAAAATTAGCGTTTAATGTAAACGGGCATCAAACGATTAAATGTTTACATCAATCAAGTATTAAATAATTATTTTGAGAATAATTATGGTCTTTGTTCATTGTATTTTTATTGGTTGGGTAAATTGATTACGTTTCGCGATAAAATACGTTTAGGCATTCCCAGAACCACCAAAACTTTTCTACGCTTCAACAAATACCCACTTTTATACCCAATACATAAAAATTACAAAAATATATCATATATATCATACATAGGCGGATTTTGTTGTCAATTATACAAAGGATATATGAGGGAAAAAAAACTCTTGCTATTGGTCCTTTGTACCTTTCATATCTCCAGTAAGTAAAGTAATGTGTGTAAAACCTTATACATACTTTGTTTCTTTGACCAAGACCAAGACCCTTAAGACCCTCATCTTGTTCTTGACCACTATTGCAATCTTTTTGACCATCTATATCTTATATACATGTACTTCTAGTAAGATAACACATAGATATCATAAACACTTAAACAAAAATCAAACCATTCTCTCTTTTCCTCCCTTAATAACCCACGGCTCAACCCCCCCCCCCCTATAAACTATCCATACAAAAATTTTCTATCACTTATTTACACATTCTCATATCATATCTAAGATGTCCTAAGTTGTTTGCAAGGGTTGGTTAAGGGTTTACAAGTGTTGAAGCAAGAAATCAAGATTAGGGTTTCATATTGAATTAGGGTTTTCATATCTTGCTCGCTTAGGTTTAAAGGCTAAAGAAGGGTTTAGCACACATTTTTCATCATCATACATCATCACTAAGGTTACCTAAAACCTTTATCTTTCCATTTTCATGATTATATGTGTATTTATTTTTCATCCCCCCCCCCCCCCCCCCCCCCCCCCCCCCCCAACCCCCCCCCCCCCCCCCCCCCCCCCCCCCCCCCAAAATATATTTTTACCTTCTAGTAAAATCACCATTTAGGGCTTTTTTTAACATGTAAAATGTATTTTTACTTGTGGTTATGAATTTGTGCACTTATACACATGTTATGTTGAGGATAACATCATGTTAAAATGGACACATAAGTATTTTACACTCTTGGTTAAGCATAAAAAGTGTATGTACAAAATTAGGGTTTTAAAGGTTTCTTAATATGTTACAAGTGAAAGTAATGCAAGTGACATATAAATCTTGTTTTGGAATTTTGGTGGGGCTTATGTATATTATGAACACTAAATTAAGGTTATAATGGAAGTATAACTTTTGTACACCTTTGGTTAATGCATAAAAGGGTTATGTATAAACTTGTTAAATAAAGGTTACTTAAGAAAGTATTAAATTTAAAAGAGTTGTTATGGACTTGTTGTCATGGACTTTTGGACAATTATGGACTAGTGGACTCTAATATATGTATGACATATAATATATATGGTATAGAATACTTGTGGTAATTTACAAAGTTGAAAGTATAAAAACAAAGGTTAATTATGGACTTAACAAAGTCATTCAATATTTCTGTCAAAAATTCGTATAAAAATATATTTGTGAGTTTTATATATTTTTAAAAATACTACATCTCAGACGAATACGGGCATGTGTAGAAACTTGAAAAACGGTTAAATAACGAAAAAGATACGGTTAAATCAAGTTTCGATTAAATAAACGGATTTATAAAAGAATTTTTATAAAACAATTTATAAAAATTATATAAAACAGCAAGTTTAGTATTTTTAACAGATTACACATATTTTTAGGATTCCAAATTGATAAGAAACGAAAATTTTCAATTAATAACGAATGAGTTATGAATTTCGCGAGTTTACGACAATTAATACTTTTATAAAACTATTTTTATAAAAGTTACTGTTCATGACAGAAACATTTATTTTTGTAAACTAATAATATATAGAACAATTGAATTACGCTAATGTGCTCGAACAAGAATCGCTAAAAACGAAAGCTATAACGAATATAAGAATACGTAACGTTTTTTACGGGTTTTACGATAACTAAAACTATAAAAATAACTTTATAACTAGAGTGAACAGTAAAAAGTACTGTTCATCAGGGGACTAAAAATATTAAAATGTAAAATTATGATAACTCATCCTAATACGAAAGCATGGTCATAAGAAACGTCAAAATCGGGCTTAAAACGCGAAAGTTACGCCATTTTTACTACAACGGGAAATATAAACGTTTTAACTTATTAAACACAATTTTACCAAAACAATTAGATGGTGATTAGCTATATAGAATTTATGCTTTGGTTGTAATTTACCCAATGTGGTTTGTAATTATTCGACACTTAATTTAAATAGGTCGCATCTGACGATTTGCGTGGCGCATTATCTGTGATATACTTGATATTCACTCACTCAAGGTGAGTTCATAGCCCCACGTTTTACATGATTTATTTTACATGTTTTTGGGGTGATAAACATGCAATGTTTTATAACTAGACACAAGTGGTTAAGTTTTATATTATGATTACGTGTTTCCTAAGTAGCGATAACCCTAGTTGAGCCCATTATATTGAACTGTGAGTCTACTGGATTGTGAGTGGAATGTTATGAATAGATCTATTTGGGATTGACATCCTCGTTCGAGGGGTGATTAGCTTTTACTGGGGAAATCGAGCGTTATACCATGTCGAACATAGGATGTTGCGGGTTAGAACATCATCACGGTCAAGTAGGCCATTTATATGGTATTCATTTATGTCGAGCTTCAGTGTCATGAGCTTAGGGCATAACCGTAATTACATTTTATGATGTCCGCATTCTGATGCCCTTTATCATACACTTGGGAAATCTTGTACTTGGTACTACCTATATATGATTTATCAAACCTATGAATTCACCAAACATTATTGTTGACGTTTTAAAGCATTGTTTTTAGGAGTTCAGTTTGCATAGGTGCCAGGTTACATTGGTGGTTTGTTTGGGACATATGTCCATACTAAAGATATGGTTCTGTATTACGTTTTGTCTGAAAATTCTTGTTGTTGTGATCCAAGTTCTTTTGTATTAATAACAAGGAACAAGTTAAAGCTTTCGGGTATTTGTTCACAAATATTTGTTAAATCAATGTATCAGTTTTAAAAATGACTTTTTGGTCGTCATATATATTATCTTGTCGTGTATTGATCTGAGAGTAAACACGCCCTCAGACCCTTATTCAGCGGCGACAAATATGGGGGTGTTTCAGAATTGGGTATCTAAGAAGCCAAGGTTATAGAGAACAAGGTTAAATGTTTTGATGGACTATAACCGTTTTCAAATATCGAATTCATACAAAGGGGTTTTAAACGGGACATACATATGTGCATACATTAATGCATACACTACTTGTTCCATAGTTGGTTGGGCTAGATGCATTCATATTGCTATAATGTTATGATAATAAATGTAATTACATATAAGGTCTTATATGAAATTTCTAATTATAAGCTATTGAATTTTCAAATTCTAGTCGTGTCAGATTCGGATGTGAATCGGGGATTACATACACGACGTTCAGCCCATTCGTGGGTTTATCAGACATAGGCATTCACCGAGAGCGATGATCACAGAGTACCTTGAGCGGCCTGGGATGCAGGTAGAGGACCCATACGCTGGGGAGGGGGACCACTCTTCAGGACCCCACCTCTCCAGATTACGTGCCCTGGCCCCTGAGAGAGAGCAGGCACCACCTTCGCCAGATTATGTTCCAAGCCCAGAGCATGCTAATGATGAGATTGTTGCTGAGGATCAGCCATATGCTAAGGATGCCTCACCCACTGCTTAGTCACCTGACTATGTTTTTTTTGGGTTTTTTTTTTTATCGGAGTTCTGAACCTGAGGGCGGACCCGGGAGGAGGATGACGATGAGGACCCCGAGGAGGATCCTGTCGATTATCCTGCCGATGGAGGAGATGACGGCGATGACGAGGAGGGGTCATCAGAGGGTGATTGAGGATGATGACATGGGACATCGAGGCGATGATGAGGAGTGAGGAGGTGCACCTAGCTATGTCCGACTATGCTAGTTGTTGCTTTACCAGCTACTGATTAGGCCCCATCTGCGGAGGAGACAGAGCCGTTCGAGACTGATGAGTCTGCGGCCACACCACCACCACACTCTGCATATCGCGTGACAGCTAGGATTTGTATTCCAGCTCAAGTACCTACACCAGTATGGTCTGATGCAGAGGTTGCCAGACTTCTCGCTATATCTACTCCACCATCATCACCACTCTCCCCATGGTCTTCACCACTTCCCTAGATACCTTCTCCATCACTACCACTATCACCACCCTCACATGTGTTATCTCTAGCACCACCTCCTAGCCCCATTCGTTCATTGGGCTATCGAGCTGCTATGGTCTGGATGAGAGCTGAGGCCACATCTTATTTCCCATTACTCTTACCATTATCCACACCCTTCATTACTCTCCCCCCCAGATCAAATGCACAGCATTAGGCTATACCCCTCCCTTGCCCATATCAGTTCCTACTTCATCACCACCATTGCTACTACCCTCTGCTAGTCGTAGGGAGGACAGACCCGAGGTTACCTTACCACCTCGGAAGAGGTTAGGTATCGCTCTTGGTCTTGGATACGAGGTAGGAGAGAGCTCATCTGCTGCTGCTGCTAGACCGGCTGGAGGTCTTAGGGCAGACTATGGCTTTGTAGCTACTATGGATAGGGAGATCAGGCGTGATCCGGAGAGAGAGGTTGGATATGGGATCACCGACTCATGGGACGAGATAGTTGAGACCCTTCAAGGGGCACTTTAGCATTCATTAAAAAAGCGGCACCAGATAGTATGACATGGAGTTGGTTCGAAATATGACACATTTTAAGACTAGGGTTAGGGCAAGGGACAAGATGAGGATTTATAGAGGTTAGGACGATGAGCAGAGTCAGGGAGACTGCTATTGGCTTGGCGGCTCATTATGTTGTTGAGACAGACGGTGCACATGCTTATACACGTCATCAGATGGAGACAGAGGTGAGATTATCCCCGAGAGGCCTGGAAGCCGATCCGATGGATGCGAAATGATACTTGACCGCGGAGCGAGGTTATGTCATTGCGCCTACCTTACTTGGTCTAGATGTCAGAGATTAGAGAGTCGCATGCTTGATCGCAGGAAGACAGACTGTGATTTTAGAGATGTTGGAGCAGGCCATAGGAGTATCTGCAGAGATGAAGAGTTGAGGATAGCCAGCTTCATACCGAAAGAAGCAGCTATATTAAAGACATTGACAGTTATGCAGTCTCTACAGTGGAGGTTAGTGACTGCCACGACTTGGACAGGTGACCACTTGCTGGTGGCATTGACAGCCTTACAGGACAGGTGACACCTATGGGACAGGTTGTTAAGCACTACAGGGCAGCAGGGACCGTTGGAGGTATGCATAGCCAGGCTGCAGAGGACGGCTGGTATGTTATGGCTAGTCATTTTGTATATAGCCTACTAAGTATTACGGGTTTAATCCCGGCTAGTAAGTCTTTAGGTTGTTATGTTTATTTTGTAGCCTAAACATTATGATCATTTTGTATCTGGACCATTCATGTATATTTTCCAATTTATATATGGATGGTTGTAGTATGGTCACGTTTGTAATCAGAATTTTGTTTATGAATTGAATGTCGATTTGGTTTATATCTAAGGACGTTGCTAGTCCCACCCCCCCCCCCACACCCCCCCCCCTACCCCCCCCCCTCCTCCCCTCCGCCCTCTTTATTTCACTGTTGTGATGTGATCTCATTTATTTATCATGTTTATGTCATGTATGGTTATGATTAATGAAATCTAACGGGTATTGTATTTTCTTGTGATTGAAGAAAATGGCACCAAAACGAGCCACAAGGTCAACACCGGTCATAACAACCCCAGCCCCAACAGCAACCACCACCACATCGGTCACTAATGCCCAACTTCAGGCAATGATTGACCAAGGTGTCACTGCCGCTTTGGCAGCACGTGATGCAAACAGGAATGGCGATGACAGCCATACTTCGGGAACGGGTGGTAGAAGGACTGAACGGTAGTTGAGAATGCACTTACCAGACTTTTGAAGTGCAAAACCCCTATATTTCAATGGCACTAAGGGGTTGTGAATTAACTCAATGAGTTTCGAAAGGATATAGGAATGTTTTCTTGCATAAGCAAATGCTCTGTGGAAAATCAGATTAAGTTTTCCACTTGTACTCTTCTAGCAGGTGCTCTAACATGGTGGAATTCCCATGTTTTGACTGTCAGTCATGATGTTGCATATGCAATGACATGGGCCGATCTGAGAAAGAAAATGACTGACAAGTACTGGCCAAGGAACGAGATGAAAAAGCTCGAGGCTGAATTGTGGAATTTGAAAGTGAAGGGTACTAATGTGATAGGGTACAACCAACGTTTCCAGGAACTAGCACTGCTGTGTGTTAGGATGTTTTCGGAGGAGTCTGACAAGATTGAAAGGTACGTCAGCGGACTACCCGACATGATCCATGGAAATATTATAGCATCAAAGCCGAAAACCATGCAAGAGGCTGTTAAAATGGCCACTGAATTAATGGATAAGAAAGGTAGCACCATTGCTGAAAGACAGGCTGAGAACAAAAGGAAGTTTGAAAATACTTCCCGAAACAATTAAAACCAACAACAACAGAACAAGAGACAGAACACTGGCAGGGCCTATACTGCAGGGAGTGGTGAAAAGAAGCCATACGGGGGATCTAAACCCCTATGCGCTAAATGCAACTATCACCACGACGGTCCGTGTGCTCCAAAATGCCACAAATGCAACAAAGTTGGCTATGTTGCTCGTGACTGTAGGAGTGCGGGAAATGCCAACAATGCTAACAATCAGAGGAGCACTGGGTCAGGCCAGAAACCTACTTGCTTTGAGTGTGGAGTTCAAGGACACTTCAAGAAGGAATGCCCAAAGCTGAAGAACAACAAAAACCGTGGAAATCAAGTTGGTAATGACAGGGCTTCCAACCAAAGTATATGATGGTGGAACATGCAGGGGAAACCACATATTCCAATATCGGACGGGTACGTTCCTTCTCATACAACCGCTATGATTCTATATTATTTAGATACTGGTGCGGGATAGGAGTTTTGTTTGTCTTCTGCATTAGTTCCCAAAAGGATATCATCGCCATCTACCTTAGATCATCGATTATGAGGTTGATTGAACTAGTTGACGGGAGAATAATTGGGTTGAACACTATCCTTAGGGGTTGCACATTAAATTTCCTGAACCACCCATTCAACATAAAATTTAATGCCCGTAGATTGTAGTTTTGCTGCTATAATTGGTATGGATTGGTTGGCAAAGTACCAAGCAATCATTGTGTGTGCCGAGAAGATCGTTCGTATCCCCTAGGGAAATGAAACATTAATTGTTCACGGTGACAGAAGCAACCGGGGACACGAGGCTCGTCTGCACATTATCTCGTACTCTAAAACACAAGAATACATGCTAAAAGGATGTCCAGTCTTTTTGGCACATGTCACTACAAATGAGGTTGAAGACAAGTCAGAGAAGAAGCGACTTGAGGATGTACCAATAGTTTGAGATTTTCCTAAAGTATTTCCTGAGGACTTGCCGGGTCTTCCTCCGACTCGACAAGTGGAATTTCAAATCGATTTGATACCTGGTGTTGCACCCGTAGCTCGGGCGCCTTATCGATTGGCACCTTCTGAAATGAAAGAGTTGTCGGAGCAACTAAAAGAACTATCTGACAAAGGCTTTATAAGACCTAGTTCCTCACCCTGGGGAGCTCCGGTCTTGTTTGTCAAGAAGAAAGACGGATCATTCCGGATGTGCATTGATTACCGGGAATTGAATAAACTAACGGTGAAGAACCGTTATCCGCTCCCAAGAATTGATGATTTATTTGATCAGCTCCAAGGGTCGAGTGTCTACTCGAAGATCGACCTAAGGTCAGGTTATCACCAACTGAGGGTTCGAGAAGAAGACATTCCAAAAACCGCTTTCAGGACCCGTTATGGCCATTATGAATTTCAAGTTATGCCGTTTGGTTTGACAAACGCACCTGCCGTATTCATGGACCTTATGAATCGGGTGTGCAAACCATATTTGGATAAATTTGTAATTGTCTTTATTGATGATATTCTGATATATTCAAAGAACAAGCAAGAGCACGAAGAGCACCTTAAGCAAATCTTAGAATTGCTTAAGAAGGAGGAGTTGTATGCCAAGTTTTCCAAATGTGAATTTTGGATTCCTAAAGTACAGTTCCTAGGTCACGTGATTGATAGTAAGGGTATTCACGTGGATCCCGCCAAGATTGAATCCATTAAAGATTGGACATCTCCTAAGTCACCAACAGAGATTCGTCAATTTTTAGGTCTTGCTGGATACTATCGAAGATTCATTGAAGGGTTTTCAAAGATAGCCAAACCAATGACTAAGCTTACTCAAAAGAAGG